>JABEVS010000567.1:0-36831 GCA_018290735.1 Coelastrella sp. MACC-549 | reverse complement strand
CAACTGCGGAAATCAAGCAATGCAACCTGATGCTAGGAGTGGGAGGAGTCATATACAAGGAAACTGTTCAACACCTGCAAACCTCGCTAGGAGTGGAGGGGCCAGCCTTGAAAAGGCTGTTAACAGAACTACATGCAATAGCCGTTGAGCACCTCGAGAGGATATGGAGCAGCCGGAGGGCAATGATCGTGGGCAGCAACCCGAAGTATAACCGAAAAGTAACGACGAACAGAAATAGCCACCGGGTGGGAAGCGCACATGGCGTACGAAAACGCAAGAAGAAACGGTAGAGTACACTCTTGTCCGTCAAGGGCACACCCTCTCGCTGCCTCGGGAGCGGGAGTGGACGGTAGGGGGCGTGAAGCCGATGGCACCGTCATCGCCACACACGCCACCCTCCCTCAACATACGCGGGTGTCTATTTAAAGACACCAAGCGTAGATCATTCATTCATTCATTCACACTCATAACAACAGCACCTTGTCAATGCTTTGTGAGTGATACCAGGGTGATCATCTACCTGCTGGTGCTTAAATCATATGAAGCAATAAGTGCATGAAGTAATAATCGTAGAGAGGAACTTGTTGATGTATGGCATGCAGTAGCAAGTCATGCCAGGATTGCATCATAAGGTGGATGCTGAAGCATCGATGCTTCAAGCGATGCCTCACTTGCAGAGTATGGCTCTACATAGTAGCAAATGCTGTACAGGCCCAGCATATACAGGGTATAGTGGTCACATGTGTAACAAGGCACTGCCTAATAAACTCATAGCCTACATACGCTGTTGTATACCGTATACGTGGCACACTATGGGTGCTAGGCGACTATTGCTGCTGCTGAACACACCTGATGCCCCTTGCCAAAACTCTGCAATGAGTGTTGCCAGGTTCTTGTCGTACTTTCTCATGACCAGGCAGAAGTTGCTGTTCTTAATGGTAACTCCCATGTACTGGCAGGTGTGATGACACGCCCCTGATCTGGATAGATGCAGGTGCACAGCAACCTCATTCTGCAGGGATTTACTGACATCTTTTGGGACAGAAGACACATCAATGAGCTTCACTGCAACCTGCATGCCAAAACACCGCAATCAATGGGATAGTCC
The DNA here is from genome assembly GCA_018290735.1 of Coelastrella sp. MACC-549. Taxonomy (NCBI): domain Eukaryota; kingdom Viridiplantae; phylum Chlorophyta; class Chlorophyceae; order Sphaeropleales; family Scenedesmaceae; genus Coelastrella; species Coelastrella sp. MACC-549. The sequence continues at coordinate 35,723 of JABEVS010000567.1, read as the reverse complement.
TTGATTGGTTTACCAATATACATAGACAATAGCAAATATCCGCACAGGTGCATTCCTAAACCTCTGGCAGGGGCACATACTGTCCTTGGCAAGGGCATAGGCTAGCTGCTGATCAGCACTATGGCATTGTGACCTGTAATCCTATGTAATCATACAAGATCTTATAATCTAGATTGTTTTGCTCAGCTACTAGTAGCTGTATACTAGGATCGCAGTCCATGTGCTGCAAGTCTGAAGATGATTATAGAACATTACGAAGCTTCGCAGCCGTGGTCAACACACATTCAGTGCAAACAAAACTGCTTTGAGGGGCTTTTGCCAATACCTCGAGCTCAAGCACTTACAGGCCGCTCCTTGTACGTGCCCTCGACGACCCGGCCTGTTGCTCCACGACCGATCTCTGTGTCCGACAGCTGAAGCTCTCTCTCATCCAGTCACAACCCAGTCTCAATGTTGATACCGCGCGAACGTGCATGTTGATGCTGGTCCAGGAATCCTGTCTCAACCAGCGCCATATTTGTTGGTAGCTCTTCGAGGCACCTGAGGTCAGGCTGTCGGTCCCAGGGGCATCTGATATAGCCGGTCGACTCAAAAATCTTCATAACGCACTCTTCGCAGCAGGTGTGGCCACAGTGCATCACTTTTGGCGACCTTGTTGCCCGATCGTAGGGCAGATGACACAGCTCACAGCTCATGGTTTGCGATACACAACCCTGTTTAATAATACACCAAAGAGTATAACTTTGCCGGCTGGGGCGACATTGTTGCGCAGTGTCTGCAACCGAGCTTGAGCTCAATCGCCTCGAGGCGCCAGTTATAGCCAGTAGCCAGTAATTAATCGCATTTGTGCGCACATGCAATTCTCATGTTTGCCGTGATGCCGCCTACCCAACTCTTACGCTTAGTAAGCGTAATACGCTCCGTCGACTGCCCCGAGGCTAACGTGGCTTCTTCGACGGTCCCGAGGCGGAAGCAGCCTGACCAGGCCAACCCCAAGTTGGCTTGGGGCTCATGCATATGCAGCTGCTATGCATTGGATGTGGTCACGAATTTTATATGAATAGCCATAGGAGAGATCCGGCTCAAAAAGCACGACGGCACCGCAGACTCTGCGGACAACACTGAGTGTTGTCTGCAGATTGACAGATGTATGCATCCGAATACCTGTATGCATTCGACAGAAACTTGTGTTTGCATATCTTCAGGCATTTTCTGCGGTACATGCCTTCAGATGCGCATGTGTCTAAACATGTACAGAGCTGCCAGTGGTCTGACCATTGGCCACACGTTGTGAAAGATGTCACACTGGGACAAGGAGTGGCCACTGCTGACCCATGGGTCACTGTGCGTCCAAAAAGCAGACTATGTGTGGTAGGAGCCATCCACCAGCTCCAGAAGGGATCCTGTGGTGTTGTAGAGCCCATCATGAGCTGAGTCAGCTGTTGCAGGCATAGCCTGGTGGTTTACCTGCTGAGCCCTTGGCGTCACGAAGGCTTCACAGTCTGGGCCGCCAGTCTGAGATGCTTTGCGCTCAGTAAGTCCTCCTGCAAGGTGAAACAATGTGTTTGCCAGCATGCTACTTGAGAGCACAGGCATGTCAAGTTGGGTTGCGTGACAATAGCGGCAATGTGTTGGCCCTCGGCTGCAGCACTGCTTGAGTCAAGATGTCGCAGATTGCTGCCAACCTACCAATAGTGTTGGCAACTTTCAGCAGCACACCTGCAAGCTGTGACGCAGGTCCAAGCAATTGCAGAGTCCGCAGGACCTCAGCACTGGTTCCCGTGGGTGGCTTGGTGCGTGCCAGTCACATATGGGGCCACAGCTGGCCATAGCTGCTGTTGCTTGCTGCCGATGCTGCTGCTGTCCCTGTCACCACCACTTGCTTGAGGCCATTGCTACTCATCAGTGTCCGAGCTGGCACACCTGCTGAGCTCACAGCTGCTCTACTGTATAAGCTGGTGCTGGTCTGCTGCATGGCCTACTACAGGTGCAGAGCAAAGGTGTAGCTGTAGACGTCACCACAGCCGCCCACTGCATGCCTGACACTTTGGCAGCGCTGCCAAAGTGTTCTCAGGTGGTGGAAGTCCAGCTGCTGATGCTGCTACGCCGCGTCTGTGGCACCGCTGCCACTGCTTCCAGCAGTACTCACGACGCTGAGCAGCCTGGCACCGACAGCGCCATGATCCCATCGGCTGACTGCCATGCAGAAAGAGGCCGCAGTAGGCTGCTGCTTTGGTGAGACAAAGCACAGTTAGGGAAGAGCCTGGCATGATGGGCTTGCGCAAGTCCAGCAAGTTGATGCGGTGGCCCATACTGTATCGGTTCACCTCTGAAGACTCCAAGAAGAGAGAGGATTGGTATTTTTTGTTTCATGGTCATTTGTCTGATAACATCATCTGCCATGCGGCACATCCCAGTGCCACACAGCTATAAAAGAATGGCACAATTGTTCCTCTGGGAAGCTTGCACAATAACCTATGAATATGAAGGGGTTCATTGCACCAGTCACGTTTACAGTTGATCAGCGGGAACACAGCACCTGAGCCTGAGCAAGCCCATCTCGTTGGCTGCTGCGGTTGCGGTGATAATTCACATTGTAATGCGAAGCATTTGCACCTGACTTGGCCCCAGAATGGCAAGATTTGCTACAGACCTTGAGAGCTACTTTTCAAACGAGAAGCTGTCTGATGTCCTCTTGCTGCTGCAAGAAGAAGAGGGGAGAAAGCGCACACGAATCGGGTGATTGAGGAAGCAGAGTTCGTCACTCTCCCCGGCCATAGCATGGTGCTCCTGCCGTATTCGGGCTTTTGCAAGGCGAAGGTACGCACCTACAATGATTGGCGCGCAGGCCGCCTTGACAGCCTTATTTTTTGATAAAGCTGGCTGATGTGCTTATATGAAGCCATTTTCTGCTATTCCTGCAGCTGGAGAGCTGGAGCGAGACATCAACAGGCGCCAACAGCAACAGCAGTGCAAAGCACAGCATACACATCACAGTGCCACCTGGTCAGCTCAAGCTTGGTCAACGCCTGATCAAATGTATCTACCAGAAGGAGCCCACCGTTGCAGACTTGAACACCACGCAGCTGCTGAAGCTGCTGCTGCTTGCAGATAGGTATGAAGTGCCCAAAGTGCAAGAAGCAGTACTGGAAGCTCTATTGGCGATATCAGTAGAACAATGGCCATGGCAAACAGTGCTGGATGTCCTGGAGCTACCGGTCAGTTGTGCAGGGCAGGAAGGCAGCAAAGCATTAGTTGCTTCTGCAGCAGGCGGGCTGCAGCAACTGCTGGGTGACTTGGATATTGCCTGGGCAGATGAGCAGCTGCAGCAGCGACTGATTGCACTGCCATTCTCAGCATTACTAAGGCTGCTGCAAAATCACGACACTCGTGTCATAAGCGAACACACAGTCCTGTACACAATCCTGCAATGGTACGAGCATCAGCCTGTGGTTCAGCAGAGAGAAGAGCAGCTCAAGCAGTTGATGCAGCAGGTGCGCATGCAGCACTGCAGTCAGCTCTTCATCGTTACTTTCATGATGCAGAATGAGTTGGTGCTGAAATGCTTCACAATCAAGGAGCTCTCCATAGCCAGTTTGTTACCAAACTCAACAGTCTTGCAAGAGGTTGAACACCCCCTGCTGCAGCAGTACCCTGCTTGGACAGCAGATAAGCTTCCCAAGAGCCAACAGTCACAGACGCTCGAGTGGCGTTTGCCATTACAGCAACTGAGGACAGCAGTGGAACAGCACCTGAAGAACGACAACAAGGGCAGCTGCAGCTTGTACAGCACCACTGCTGTGCTGCACGGCCAAAGGCTGCGCATGCTGTTGAGAGTCATGGCAGCCAAGGACGCACAGCAAACTCAGGAGGCCAGCACCCACAGCAGCAGGGAATTTGTGCTGATAATGGGCTTAGTCTTAGAATCAACTACTGTTGTGTACAGGAACGTTCTATACAGTACAGTATTTCGCAGAGTTGGCTTTAACAGTGGTTTGTGTGTCAAAGGCGCGGGGTACATGGGGGTTTCAAATTGCAACCCTTGCGGCGGCCACCTTCACATCAAAACCTTCTCCTCATCAGCCTTGAGCAGCTGGGAAAGTGTCATATCAGTTCTGGAGCAGAAAAAGTTGGTGCGCCGTGACAAGTGCTTGCACATACAATTGCGGGTGCACGACATGCAGTAGAGCCTTCCTTGTGTGCTATTGTGTTACAAGCTTTATGTTCTAGTTGTGCAATGGCAGGGCAGTGCCATCCAATGATGATGCTACTTGCTGCATGGATGCATTCTCCTTCCACGTCTGCAGTCACAAGATTTGTAACAGGGATTGAGCCATGCAACATTGAATGAGCTGGCAGCTGAGCCAACATGTGAGGGGCCCAACAAGGTATGTATATTCAGTCATCAGTCATTGCTGAATATTTGTAAATTCACTGAGTCCACAATGTTGGAGTGGTTGTGCACACTCAATGAGCAGTCTGCACATGGCTACAGTGCTGGTTGGCACATGGCGCTAGTTTTAACTTGGTTGCAAACCTGTTGTCCTACAGCCAATGGCTGCATTGTTTGGATTGCAGTTGGCCGGCATTGCGGCGGTCATTGATTTTGATAACTGAGGTGTGCAGCAGTGATCAGGGAGATAGGTACAGCCTCAACAATCTGGGGATTATGTTATCACTCCTCTGAATCCAGGAGGGAAGCAGCAAGCGTGTTGGAGTGGCAGATCTTCAATGACATGCGATTGCACATGTCTGTGCCATAGTAGATGACTGCTTGCTTTGTCGATGTCTAGACACATCTGTCTGCTTGGAAGACAGATGTGTTTAGACATTCGGATTTCGGACAATTCGGAATTCTTGATCCCAGCACGTGATGCCCCAGATAACATTTATGTGACAGTGCCATCATGGAAATTCAATTGCACAGTTGTGTATACAGCGTCAATGGTAACCCCAGAGTGCCTCCCTCTAGTACTGTCACGATTAGTACATACTATGATGATCACAACTGGTGGTTTGTTTCTGTACAGGGACATGTCCCTGTCAGGGACTCTGACCTTGTTGCACCTCCCTCTTGGAAGCATGAGTTGCCTGCGACATGTGTTCACCTGGATCCGATCAGTGTGAATACTTTGCTTGATTTAAGATCATCTAGCCGGGCTGCTCATGACTTGAAAGTATACGTATGTGCAGGACGATGGCAGGGCCAGACTAGGGCTCAACATGTCTGCAACAGATGGTCTCCCAGAGCCTCCTGAGGAGGCAGTTGAGGATGATTTTCACTCGTTGTTTGAACTTCACTGGACTATGGCATAGTCCCCCAATCATAGTCCGCTACGGCAAGCCTGTTCTCGGCGTTTGGGGGGTGGAACTGGTGCCACCATTCAAGGGTTCAAGTGCCCGGCCTCGAGGTGAATTGCCCAGGTTCGTAGCTTCATTTGTGCACGCATAATAATAATCAGTACTTTGCAGCCATAGCATTTACTGCCATCGGCCCCGCGCCTCAAATCTACCCAGTGAATTCAATTTGTGCACGCATGTTCGTTGAAGCGTTGTAGTCTGTCCCAATTGTGCCACAACCTCAAGCTGAAGTTCCATGCCAGGGAACTTCTGGCAGAAGTCGCGGCGTCAATCGGGTCGGACTGTCGGAGGATTACTGTTCACTTGACAGTGAGGTCTGTGGGTGACCAAGTGCATTCTCAAGCCACTTTCGATCTACACCCTGGCAGGGTCCGGCGCTTCGAGGTTAGTGTTGATCTATGATTACCATGAGCGACTATGATGGTCGGTGAGCCAAGTTGGCTCATCCGGGGTGCCCCTCTGCAGAGGAACCAGCTGGTTCCAGACAATATGGTAAGGTAGCTACCTTACCCTATAGGGGATATGGCCTGCTCTGCCGCCCGACCTCCACTTGAGCAGAGCTCTGCACCCCTTTCTCAGGTGTTACCTTGTGTCTACAACTGCTGATTTGCAGGCAAACAGACATATGAGAGATCAAGAAGAGGCAACCACCATGGCACGTTTTCATTCGAGATCTAGGTCTGGGTTGTGCATGATGTTTGCGCCAGTTTTGCGGCATGATTAAATACCCCTGTGCTTCAACTCGTAGTGCCACCAGGACTTGACTACAGCAGGATGAACTGTGGTTATTGCCTAGACTTCGCTGACCTTCTCTGCTGCTGTTTCCCTCTCATGTTGTTTGCTGCTGCATCAGGCCTCCAGGGAAGCTCAGGCTTCTTTCTGCTGAGCTTTGCCAGGTCCTTGTCTACTGCTGCAACCACCTCTGCTGAGGGATGTTGGCGTCCAGATGTTGACTGCAGCAAGGCAAGAAACAAACGTGATGTAAAATTGTCAATGAGGCAAGACAGCCGCACAACTTGCGCATCTTATGAAGTGCAAAACACATTTTAGAGCCATGCACCACTGGATGAGCTGGCAAGTGAAGTGACATGCAAGAGGGCCGCCATCCAGGAATGACGCTGCCATGCGTGACATCATAAAAAGGCAACTGCCATCAGTGTGATGTGACGTCCTCCAGGTTCTTCGCAAAGTAGACTGCTATTAGACAGGGCAGATCTTGCTGCTCCAGGCTTTCAGGGCCTGAGATTTTCGATTCATGGTGACAACAGTAGTCAGAAGTGACTGCTAGAACAGTTACTGCTGCTGCAAGCGTTGCCGAATTCTACTGCAAATAGCCCCAAACGCTGCTGATGCCCAGGGTTTCTCACTTGAATATGGTACCGAATATTTTCCTCTTTATACCCTAAAATCCTTCCAATCAGCAGTTTGTAGTAAGGTGAGTCAGCGACAAGGGCAGCTTGAGCTCCAAAACTGGCCAAGTGTGCCGCCCTACTCCTGAATGGCTCAGCCTTAGCACTGAGGACCGCCGTCAGCCCTAGGCCTCCTGACAGACACAAGATACAGAAAGGTATACAACAGTCAGAAAGATCAAGGTGGTTTAATCTGCAAATGCTGGCTTTACAGCAGTCACTGACTCAAAACAGTTCCAGTGACTTACCGCCCAGAGCATGGCTTATGCTGGCTTCTGCCTGGCCGATACAGAGAATATCTACAGGCTATGCACACACTATGCAGAAGCTGCGGCATGCCTGTGGCAACCTGCATGACGTTAAGTGTAGGCGTGGAGTCAGTTTGCCCTCCAACAAAACAAATGGTCACAGATGCTGCTACAGGGAGTATTATGACCAGCCAGCAGCGAGCGCACCTGCTGCACTGCTCATGAAGATGCTGATGTGCTTGGTCGCCAGCGCACGCTCCAGGCCATGAAGCACCAGTGGATTACTAATCGGCTGTTGGGCTGTCACATCCCAACCAACCGACAGCTGTACCATTGTGACACCCCTGCTGCGATTTAGCAGGCACTCGATCTCCCCAGCACAGAGTGTTTGGTACTGTAAACCCTTCAGTGGAGGATCTAGAGGCCCTGCAAGCAAACCGCAGCATCATCCCAGAAGCCAAAATGTCTAGTTCGAGACTGCAACGTCACCTGACACTGACATTATTCTGTACTGACCAGTGGGTACACAGGTGCAAAACTGCATGCAAAAGTCAGCAGCAGCTACACCAGTTGCTGCTGTGAATTTCAGGAGGCAGCTGCAGGAGTCATGCACAAGTGAAAGATTTGGTTGGTGCTTGTAACATGTTACAGGACAAACGCTCAGCTAGGCTACAACACCATCCCCAAGCACTGCTGCTGCTGCTCAACAGGGCACTGCTGTGATGGTTTTTGTACTGCTATACACAGGTACTGTGCTGCAACCCTCTTGAAGAAAGGAAGAAGCAATGAGATAATCAGTCAGTTACACTTTCCCCAATCTGACACCTATGGGCTCACAACCCATAGGTCTCAGGATCGATTTCGGTCAAAACCACCAACAGTCTTTTCTGCGCAGATATCGCAAGTCCCATTATATCTGGAACAAGGTGCATGTTCAACAGAATTAGCAAAAAAACAGGCACCAGCCCACATACCTGTCCCATCACGCCAGAGGGCGGGGTGCTGCTTCACAGCAGCCTGCAACTGTGCTGCGGAGTACACAACCTCTGCTGACTGCAGCTGCAATGGTTGCTGCGGCAGTTGTTGCTTCGACTGCTGCAGCTGTAGTGCTCTTGGCCAGCCTGGCAGGGCTTTGACTAGTGGATGGTCCAGGTGTAATTGCCATCCTTGAGGCTGTAACTGCAGGTATCTGGATTCCTGTGAGGGATTTGGATTTACAAAGTATACAACTCCCTGGTGAGCCAGCTGTACCTGCTGGGCCTGCTGGGAAGCACTGTTACTGTCTGTTGAGTTATCAGCTGCTGGGGAAATCTGAGCTGATGTTGCTACGACTTCTAGATAGAGCTCCGCGCCATCTGGTGTTACTGCTCGGAGGATGTCGTGGGGTTGGCAGTGTGGAAGCTGAATCTGCTGTTGTTTTGGGCTGCTGGGGACGGCTGCTGAGCCTGCTGCTGTACCTGCAGGGTGCAGACGTGGTTATTTAGGTTGAAGCCGCATCCGTGGGCGACTATCTGCGGCTGAAGATATTTTGTTGTCCAATAGTGGGTTTAAGCAGGCCTATAAATATTGGTTCAGCAACAACACATGCACATAAAAACTGTTTCCCTTCTACATGCACATGACAATTGAGAATTTGGAGCCGGCTGCAACAGCAAGAGGACAGCACATCTTGTGCAGCAGAGTGTAAGTTACCTAAGCAGCATGAGCCTCGTTGTAGCCATGGATTGGCTACTGTATTCATCTTCAGCAGCAACACTGCTGCTATATGCTGTTTGGCAGCATGGCCGGCTTGTCGCACGCCAGCAAACCCCGGTGGGCGTGCAACCGACGTAGTTAACGCCGCATGGTGCTGTTTGCTAATCAATGGAGTGCGCAGCTGCATAACTGAGTCTGTCCAGGGCTGAGCAGGTACAGTGGTGGACCTGATGATAGTGAGCGCTTTTACAGAGCAAGTACCAACAAATAATTTTATTGCTATAGATCGCAAGGCACTTAAATTGGGATCAAGCCTTTCGGTACATCACACACAGCAGAGTTTGTCAGTGACATGCCCGCAAGCCTCTCAAATGCCTAACGTTGTGAAAGTTATATTGCCTGACCACACACATAAGTTTTGAAAATTTGTGGCAGCAGCTGAGCCTGTTGCTCCTGAACATCACTCATCAACAGCGCGCCCTGCCTTTCCTTGCGTTTTACGGGCCTGAAGTGCCTGCAGACACCATCCTGCTTTCTTATGGGGCGTTTACTGTCTGCTTGATGGGCGTTGCTAGTGTACCAGACCGCAGCATGCACAACAACAGTTGAAGGTTGACAAGCAGCAGGGCGATCAGCCCAGAGCCCGCACATGGCGAGCATAGTAGCATACCTAGAAAACTTCATAGAAAATACCGTTGGCCTGCCGTCCGACCTATCACGGTTTCTTAACCTGATCAAGGTGCTAGATGAAAGGACAACTGAACTGATGGAGGGTATCAAACACACATCAGAAACCTTGAGCAACATGCAGCCAGCTCCAGCGAGGAAGGGATCTGCAGAAGAACAGGTGTGATGCGGCTGGTGATGTAGCAGCAGTTGACCGAAGCGCTTTCAGCAAACCAGCTGGAGCTGCTGCTGTAACTGTTGACAAGTCAGTCTTCACAGCTGGGCGCGGTTTGAGCACGCTGCTGCAACATCTGGCAACGCACAGCAAGTCGAGCATGCTGCTTGAACTATGCGTCATAATGCGCAAGCATGTACCAGACATGTGCTTCACAGTGGCCATCATTTAAGCTGATGCTGCAGAGATGGAGGGCCTACCTCCTGTGGTTATGTACACAGCAAATACTCTTTATCATGATAGAGGCACACTTAGTAATTGTTCAAGTTCTATGCTGTCTTACGGCAGGAGTACTTGAAGTTGGTGAAGCAGTTTGAGCGACAGGAGAAACTGCTGTATCAGTTTTCTGAGGAGAAGGTGCAACTGGCTCAGCACGCATTGGAGCTCATAACCAACCACCAAAAGGATATGGAGCAGGTAGGCAGCAGCGTCGGCTGGATGCTGCAAGGAGCATGTCTTACGCTAGTGGTCCAGTGCATTAATTCTTGATCCATGGGTTGCTGCTTGAAGTACTACCACCAATGCTGCTGCTGCTGCTGCAGTGATAAGCAGTAGATGTGTCTATATCATCACTTCAATGGTAGAGCAGCAGCCTAGAATGCACTTGTCATGTGTCCGACAGCAGTGGCAAGTGTTGGAGCTTGCCTTCCCAACAAGCTGGGACTGCAGGCACAGCCAGCAATAGTGCTCAATGGAACCAGATAGACTGATGTTCAGGTGGCTGGAGTTTCACTTGATACCCACGAAACAGCAGTACACCAGCACATACACCTGCAGCAGCGTCAGTTGGTAGCCTTCAGCGACTTGAACAACCAATCTTGCCTGCTGCTGCTGCTTTCACCGTCATGATTGTGCACCCACAGGCTGCTCAGCACTTTGAGGAAGAAGTAGCAGCAGCTCCCATGGCAGCACCAGAAGCTTACAACCCTTTTGAGCAGCCGTATGCAGCAGCAGGCGGCCGGGGCAAGGGCAAGGGTTTTGATCAGTGGGACTCCTTAGAACCCTTAGCAGCACCCACCCTCAAACGCATACCAGGCCATGGTGGCCCTGGCCCTTTAGGTCATAAGCGGAGGATCCGGGACGATCCCCGCAACATGACAACAGCAAACGTTCTCTCACAAGGGGATGATTTTGGCAGCATGGGCGGGTTCGGAGGTGGGGCCAGCAGCAATCCGAGCAGCATACAAGCCGGTGCAGATATCTACCCGCCACTGACCTTCAGCCATGAGAGGACTGCAGGACTGCTGGACTCTGCATCACAGCCGCAGCTGCCTGGGCGTCTCCTGCAAGTTGCCGACATCAAGCCTGACTTGCAGGGCCGTCAGGCTGAGATGTACTGGCCGGATGACAACATGTGGTACCTCATTGAGATACACCGGGTGAATATCATCGACAAGTCAGCAACCATTGTGTACAGGTATGGTGGCATGTATATTCAAATACAGATATTCAAGATGGCAGGCAGGCAATGCTGCTGCAGTAAAAGAAGTGTAGGGTCTGTGAGCTGAGCAGCACACAGGCACAATTAGGCTAGCTGGACACTACTAAACAGCAGCTGGCCCTTAGTGCAAAACTGCTGCTGGGATGCCACCTTGGCGGGAGATGTGGTGCTCAAGTCGAGCCATTCGTTGCTGTTCAGGAGCTGGCACGTGTGTTGTTGGCAGATGCAGTTTGATTGTGGTGCTGAAGCTGTGGACCCTTCTCTGTTTTGTTGGTTGCTCCTTATGCTGCAGATGTTGTTTGCTCCTCCTTTCAAGCTAGAGCTGCTGTGGCATGTGCTGCTTGTTGCTGCAAATCGTCCTCATAATCAAGCTGCTGGTTTTTGTGTTCTATTTTATCTCCTTTTTATCTATTTCGTTCGTGCTGAAGCGGCTGTCTGCCTGTGCTCATGTGCTTGCAGAACTGGTGAAGTTGAAGAGCTCAACCTCCAAGAGATTGCCAATGAAGGGCACATGTCACTCATAGAACAATTTAATGTTTAATCAGCCACACAGGCGTTGCATGTTTATAGAATCACCAGAATTGCTGGCGCCCATGGACATCTCAGCATCGTTTGGTAGTTCTGGCATGGTCAAGGGCGCAAAGCTGGGTCAGCAGCAGCACCAGGATGTGCACAAGGGACTGTGGGGCACCCTGTACAGCAAGTAGGTATTGTGCATGCACCTGGTGGGAAGTTGGTTGGACTACTAATATAGTATAGTCTATGTTGTGAAAGGGTGTCAAGTAAGCAGCACATGGCAGATGGACTGGCAGTGCATCAGGCCGCCTGCCGCTGTGACCACAGCAGGTGTCACCCTGGATAACAGGGTACTGTACACGTGGTACTATACCAGCAACATGGACAGAGTGCAGTGGCTGTTGAAGATTAAGGTGTGATTGTCGCCGCACGTAGTTGTAGTGGGCGTTTCAGGAGTTCTGTTGTTGCTGTTTGTTTTTCAGAGTCCCTGCACCAGGCCTTGATCTGCCCTCTTGCAGTTTATCACAACCGTTGTGTCCGAGCGTTAACAAAATAGATATGCAGTCTTGGTAATATAATGTTCAAGAAGCGACGTATACAAGCTCCGGAACCCCTTCCAATCCGCACCCACGGGCCATCATCAACCGCCAGCTTGCTTTTGCTGCGAGAAGCAGGACAGCAGAGCAAAGCGTACCTGCACAGGTCATTAATAGAGGCATACTTGCAGTTACTTTGCCTCAAGGTATTCTCCCCAGGCTCACTGCTCGGGAAGTGGCAGTTACTCTGTACTCTGAAGAGATTGGCCAAACAATAGCTCTACCTGCGCCGCAGATACGTCACGATAACTGTTGATCACGGTTTTCAAAGCGTTGTACATTTAATAAAGACAAACCCTCGTTGCATACCACATTCGCAGAGGTCATTTGATGTCCATGACAGCACGTCAACTGCTGGAATGACACTGCCCTACATGCAGCGGCGTTCCCCAGTGCTGGAAGTCATAATACACAATCAATTCCTCTTTGTACTCGTCAACTCTGGTTTGTGCTCTGTATTTGACATTGGAGGTGAGCACCGGCCTTCTTGCTTTTCAGGTCCCTTGACCAGTGTGCTAACCTGGCTATGCTGGCAGTGGAGCTAGCTGCTCTGTACTTGCACCCGTTCTACAACCCACTAAGTACAGCAATTGACTGCTCAACATGTTATTGAATGATGCTGGCGGTAAGCAGCTGTCCCCTGCCGCATGCCTTCACTCGTACAGCGCTACTATCCTGTATGCAGTCACTCCCAAACGTCGGCTGTCCTATCTGAATGCCGGTGAGCATGACATCATCAGATCTATACTGTTCAACCCCTGTGATGACAGTGTTATAACAGTTTCGTGCCACTCAACCGACGAATCATTCCCAAGTCAGCTGCACTGCAAATCTGTGCCAGTGCAAAGGAGGTATGTGGCAGTTTGCAGGACTGTTCAACACTGCTACAGATCAGGGACATTCTGTCTCACTACGGCATATGACTATCTGTTGTTGTTTCTTTCTGTAAAACACTGCAAGGTACTGCAATCCCTCTGTCAACATGCATAAGGCCCTGCCAGCAGCATGCTGCAAAACTTTTGAGGTTTCAACGCCAACCGCCTGACCTGGTGTGGCACACTTAACGCCTGTTCGATCTCAACCCATGAGCTTAGACTGCAGCTGTCCTTGAAGCTGTTTTGCCTTCTTCCACAGCAGCAAATCAAAGGTTTGTCTTGAGATGCATGCAGGTCCTTCATCAAGGGCTCGCAGTACTGTATTGCTGGCAGGCCAGTCTGTGAACCAGTTGCACATCCCGGTTTTCTGGAGTTTGACGATGCAATACACAAAGCACTGGTGTTCAGTTCCGTCAGCATGTAAGCAACTGTGCACTGCAGACTACCTACGTGCAACAATTACTTGCGTTTCCTGCAGGTCCAGACATGGCCACTGCTCGGTCGCCAGTTTGTTGGGGGCAGTGCAGTGAGAAATGCCAATATGTGCATGGCGTCCCTTGCCGCCTAGTTGCCATCATGTAGTGGCCTTGAAAAGAGTTTAAACTACCTACTCACACCATGCTTCTAATGCTCTGCTGCAGGCAATACAAGATCTATGACCTGGCTCATCCCAGCTATACCCTGCTCTACACCATACCAGCTGCTGGCATCTCAGAGGTCAAGCTGAGCAGTTCATATCTAGTAGCAGTACGGCAGCTCTGCAGCAAATACCAACAGCCTCTCCAGGCCCAGACGACCATACAAAGGACTGACAGCAGTTCGTCCACACAGCAGCTGGTATCTGAGGCCGGCAATGCCTCCTGGACTGCTGGGGGTCCTGTCGCAAAGCCCAAGGGCAGCAAAAACAACACTGCAGATTGTGGTTACGCAATAGATAGGCAGCAAGTGGTTGCCTTTGAGGTGCTGAGTGCAGTCAATGGTCAGGTGCAAATCAAGCAGGCCACAACCTGCAGCAGTCTGCCAGTCCTGCATCAGTGTGGTACTATCAAAGCGCTCTATGCCAGCATAAGTGTTGCCAAGTTCTTGATTGAACGCCAAAACCCATGTATATCTCTGTTTTATAACCAGTTGCTTGCTTCATCTGCTGTTCGTAGCTGTTGGCAAGGCACGAGCTTCCAGTTCGGCCTGGGCAAGCCTACTTTGAGGTGCTTGAGCTGTTTGACCGGCATCTACTGCTCAAGCAACCAATGGCACCATTCAAAATCCATGATGTGAGTTTTACACCTCCAAGTATGCAACATGCTGCTGTGATGCTTAGTGGAAGATGATCGTGGTGTAAGTCATTATTGATGGGCCAATGCTTGGCTCTGGGCTATACTGCTTTGTCGATTGCAAGAAGCCCACTGCACATGTGCCTCTTTCAGGAAGATTTTCCTCCCCCCCTCCCCTAACTGCTGGCTACAATCCAATGTCATTCTAGGCTTCCACTGCTTCCTTGTGTGGGAAAGGCCGACTCCTAGTTGTTGTGCCCTGCACTGTGCTGCAGGTGCTGTCATTTGCGCTGCTGGGCTCCAGCACTCACGAGTCCCTGAGCCAGGTGTCATGGTTTGTGTCCCTGCAGCAGCCCCGGCTGTTCATGACTGTTGGCAACCACACAATCACCACATGGAACTTCAAGGTATGCAGACAGTATCATATGCCTCACATCTTGAACATCAACTCACAGGGCTACCGAGAGCCGCATGTCTCGGACAAGAATCAAAGCACAGGATTGCAGGACCAGATATCTCGTAATCTTGCCTCGCCACCCTCACATGTCGCTGTAAGAGCACATCAATTCAGCAAGCGTGCCAGGCCCCCATTGTGCACTACACTGGTGCTGAGACTGTTGACTGCCAGGTGTAAGTAGTCATCAAGACGTTTGCAGCATGGTTTGGAACTCTATTTTTCCAGAAGATTTTCTGTATTGCCTTCTGGATTCACAGGCTGAGCTGGTTGCTAGCTTTGAGGACCATAATCTGTGGTACCCCGGTAACCTTGATGACCCACTGATCTATCAGACTGGTGACTGGGTGATCTCATACTGCAGGGTGAGCCTCGGCCATGCTGCAGCTGTTTCTGCTGCATATCCAGAACCTTGCAGCAGCTTAATGCATAAGCTGGAATGCACATTCAGCACATCATTGTTTGATGACTAGTGCGGCACACTACAGACTAGCCTCGTCAAGCTTTGTGTCAATCCGAGTAACTTTGTGTGTTGATTCCAACATTTTCCCTCCTTCTGAATAAAATCAAGCTGATACTGGTTGTTAGTCCAGATGATGTTTCGACCGTTGAACGCATGTGATTCTACTGTCTATCCTGCAGCCCAAAAACACGCCAACATTCCTTCCAGCAGCAAACGCAGTTGGCGCCATCCACATAAGCAATGTGTGGACAGGCAAGCTGGTTGCAAAGATCCAGGCCAAACAGACAGCAGAGGAGGAGGCTGATATGAGGGAGCTGCTGTTGAGCCCTGACTGTGATGCAGGATTGCTGGTGGCTGAACAAAGCACACGCAAAGCACTGACAGGTATGAGACAGGCAGGCCAGTACTGCTAGCCTAGCGGCATCAGAATCTGCAGGTTATAAAACATGTGCATATTGCGATCACAAGGGCCTTGTAGTGCTCGCACGGGCTCTGATGACTACAAGGTGTCGCAACTTGCACTTGCCTTCTGGCTGAGGGGACAGAAGAAGCGCATATTTATTGCATTGTTTTCAAAAAGAGCCAAGGAGACTGCCTGATTATCTACTAGCACAGCTCTGAGCTCACACCAGTGTAATGCTATGCTGCAAATGGCATGAGTCTGATCCTATCAATGGTTTTAGGTTACAAGGTACAGGCAGTAGCCGGCTGTGTGCCACATGCTGCATGTGGTTCCTCTGCAGATGTTACTTTTGTGCTGTATGACGAGATAACAAACACAATCTACACTGGCAACCAGGCTGGCATGGTCCATCTCTGGGCCCCAGGATGAAGCAGCAGCTGTGATAGCAGCTATCTTGCAGGACGTTAGTCAGCCTGGACCTCTTCCTGTAACCCCGTGTAACATTCCAAACTCGCAGCAGGGCGCTCAATAGCACCTAAAGGTACGTGCCAGTTGTAGCATGCAGAAGGTACGATAGGAATGCAACCCTGCCACTATCAGTTCTGTCAGCTTTGCCATCATACAAGCACATAATGTTTCACAGCAGCAGCTGCTTTGTTCATGTAAACGTGTGTGTTTCAGTGTGCATTTACTATGCCTCATAAATGCTTCGTGCATGGTGATTTGATGCGGTGGCATGTTTACTTTGAGCTGCTGGGCACTGAGCAGAAAGTGCACATGACCAAGGCTGTCTTCCATGCTGCAGCTGGCTATATGAAAAGCATGCCCACAAACATTGCACCCTGCTGTTGTCTGTGTTGTGGCCTTGACACGGCTGTCTTGCAGGATTTACACGCCTGCTGTGGGCTGGTGAAATTCACTGCTGTCAACAGTGTTGCGACCCATGACCTCAGGCAGCAGACTCTCACCAAAGAGACGAACATCAGCAGTGTATCTACGTGGGCACAATAGCCAGCTCCTGTTGTACCAGTGACGGTCATGCTGTATGCCAGTTGATCATTGACTGTCACGTGAAGGCTTCACTTCTTCTGCTTGCTGCTTGTGAAGCCTGATGCATACCTCAGGCTAGCCAGCGCGCTTCACAAGCAGCAAACAGCCTTCACGTGACAGTTGATGATCAACTGGCATACTATGCCAGACCCAGTGGGTCACTCGTACAACAGGAGCTGGCTATCGTCCAAGTTCATGCCGCAGCTGGCAGTGTCTGGTGGGAAGACAGCAGCAAGCACTGATGTTGGGACCATCAACTCAGTTGGCAACAAGGTTGCAAATCAAAGCTTTCAGCAGCGGCTGATCAGAGTCATCACTTGAGGCCTGCAGCCTCCACTGCAAGAGGCAGCCCCGTTTCAACAGGACAGGACAGGCATATTCGCTCATTTACTGGTATATAGTGTATCCAGTGCAGTGCCTTAGCGAGGCAACTTGTTGTTTTGGGTGGATCATCCACAGGAGCCATTTCTGCTGCAGGAAGCAGCTGTGTGTTGCAGCATACTCAGTTGGGGTGGACAGGTGGCATCATGGGACGCAGTTTGGGAAAAGTTATCGTACAAACAGCAGCATTGCAGTCTAGCATTGCCACTCAGTGAAGGTCAGCTGAGCCTGCAGGCTGAATTGATCAAGCTTGACGCACGCCGAACTACGGCGACCATTCAAAATGATCAGCGTGCATGTCAGGGGATTCCTTGAGGCAGGTTTCATATAAGGGTGATGTTTGGCTGGCTCTGTCGCTTTGCTCTGTTCCTTCAACGGCCTTGCAGAGAGTGATGTTCTCCTGGTTAAGCTTGTAACCAGCACTAGTGCAGAACAGCTTGTAGTACCCTTGTCCAATGAATGTTGCAACCGTGAAGGAGCTGGCCATGGCATCTCGAGATGATGATCATCATCGTGGGTCACGTAGCACGATACCCTGACATGAGGTCCATGCCCGCATGCCAAGTGGAAAAATTCTTGTTAGACAAGCTTGTCATTTGGCAATTCAAAGTGCAGAGAAGATCCAGCCAAGAGCCTTGCATCAGGCATCACTGCCAGTGCCACCGCGGTCTACCAGTCAGACGAAGTGTGGCCTGTTCCACTGCAGTCCCGCTGGTGCGACACCACACATAGCCTCAGCAACTTGCTTCAGTGCCACTAGGAGCTGCTGACCCAAACGCCAACTTGGGCCATGCCTGACAGGTGGCAGAGGCACATGCCATGCCAGCCAGCAAATTATCTGGTACGACCGGGGCCTGATCGCTGCTTCATGCTTTCAGCCCTGCCTTGGAGCGCAATCCCGCAACATCACGTTCAAACTTCCCCTTTGCATCCTGCAACTGCTCCCTCACTGACTTGCTGACGCCATCCATTGCTGCTGCTGTGGCTCTGCCGACCTGCTGCACCTGCTTCAATGCTGCCCGGTGCTGCTGCGATGCCAGATCCATCGCTGCCTGAGAGTCCTGCAGGACCTGCATGCCATATGCGACACCGTACGTGTTGGAAATAATAATAACTGATACCATCAGCCATAGCATTTACTGCCATCGGCCGATGTTTCGTATCGGAAAGTATTATCACACTATGGCATGGCATGCTCAGTGCAAATTGGTTGAGAGATGTCAGATAGTGGAGTGTTACAGCTGGATTGTACAGCTTGCTATGACAGCAGGAGTCTGCTGTCATGTGTTAGAGCTCCTTGGACCAGTGGCAATGAGCTGTGCTGGCCGTACAGCATCAAGGTGTGTCAAGCTCTCTTTTAGCAAGTGCTTTGCAAAGTCAACATCCAGTCTGAACTTCAGCACATGTGACTGCATAGGGCATGCATTACAGCACTCTGCTGGGACAACGGTTGTCCCTGCACTGCAGGTGTCCTGCAATGCCTGCTGCCAATCCTGCAATGCCTGCTGCCAATATGATTAACAACCCTTCAGCTAAGTGAAGCCTCTCTGAGCAGCATGCAATAAGATTTCAGCCACTACTGCAGTATGGTACGTAACCTGTCCATGCATGCAGGCCCTGCAGACGGCATGCACAGCACTGTGCTGTTGTTCACCTGGCAGGTCTGTGCATGGTCTGCTTTGGCCTGCTTATGCACCACAGCTTCTGCCTCTGCAACCTTGCTGATGACTGCTGCAGTGTTCTTGTCAATCTTGCCGAGTAGATCAGATACCATGGAGTCTAGATGCTGCTTGAGGCCGTCGATTGTGGTGTTGCCTTTGCTGTCGACCAGCTTCTTGGGTTGCAGCTGAGCGGTGCCTCGGTGCTTCTTATCGATATTAAGACTCAAATCCAATGTGATTCCTGTGCCCCGCTTGCTGTTTTCGCCAGCAGGTGTCTTCTTTTGAGGCTTGCCCATTTCTATAATTATAGATCGCTGCTAGTCGGTATGCCTGATGCAGCGTGCGCCAAAAACAGAAAGTAAACAGTATTCAGGTCTTTTTGACGCGGGCTGTTCAGGCTCCTGCAGGAGGTACACCAGAGGAGCGTACCAGCGTACTGGCGCGTAGTGATGACGGAGTGCTAATCAAACGGCAGAGCCTGATCGACCACCAAGGGCTGACCGTAAGCTTTCCCTTAGCGTACGTATCGCACAAGGGGCAGGCCAAACATCTCTCGCAACTTCAAACAACCGAATGACAGTCACCAGCTGAGTTCCAAGCCCTGATCGCACAGCATAAAGCGCATAAGCTTACTATGCCGCTTTAAGATATTATGTGTTTTAATTGAGCAAACGTCAAGGCGTCCAAACGCCCTCGTAACATGAACTTGTGCCTCCCCGTTGTGCATCAAGGTTAAAGCCATAACTTTGCCAGATAACATATTTTTGTTATCAACGATGTGTTGAGCCCTTGATACAAGGCTTTGTGTGTGCCCCCGGGGGCATCGAAGACTGGCCCTTGCTGCTGATGGAGGGGACTGCTGGCGCAGATGGGGTCCCTTTGTTCGCCTGCCCTGTAGCAGGTGACATACTAGATGATGAATTTGGTCACCCATGCCTCAGGAATCTCATCAGATCCATCAGGCATGAATACTGCTAGAAGCACCATCAGATATGCAGCAACAGACACAAGTCCACATGTGTTTTGAAAGGCTGCAGGAGTGCGGATGGTCTTGCATTCTGCTGTGATCACTGTCAAGGCTTTCCCAAGTGCATCACGCCAGCAACTGCTGGAGTAGCTGCTGTTGTCCAACCCATCCAGAACCTAATTAACTGACCTGCACACATGCTGATGACGCACCCGAACCACCACCCTCTTGTTGAAACAGTGAAACCTGCTCACGACAGTTCTGCATGATTTATGCAGGTGTGACACGGCCTAACAGGTATCCTTATGATCCAGTTGCAGTGGCAGGCAGAGCCATTGTAGTGGACAACGGGTCTCACACATTCAGAGCTGGGTGAGCAGCGAACGGGCATGAGGACAGCACGTCAGCAGACGTACAAGCTGTACAACAGCTTCAGCCAAGTGGACCTGCTGATGCGAGGCATGGTCAGAAATAGACAGCTGGCAGTAAGGGCGACAGCAGACACATCAGCAGCTGCACGATAGGATTCTTGCATCAACAGCCCAAGCAACACGCAGCACTGGCGCGTGATATAATCACCTGATGCTTTACTAATGATCAGCTGCATCACCCAACACTTGCATACCTGCATGATTGTGATTACCCCGCTGGGTGGCCTGCCAGCCACATGTGCACACACCTCTGCTGCAGCCTGACTTCCTGACAGGGCTAAAATCTAGTAGTACTGCTCTCTGTGGGCGCAGTATTACCTAAATCTTGCTGCTGGGGTACTCAAAGTGAAGTAAATAAGATTTTGCGCTGCAGGTGGGCTGGGGAGGATTCGCCTTCTGTAACATTTAGGTCTGCCATAGCAAAACCGCGCCCCAAGCAAGGCATTCCTCGGACTGTGGTTGGCGATTGGGGCCCAGGGCTCAGTGGATGGGACTTTGGCAAACACACCCACAGGTATGCAACAAGCAATGCTCCATTGACTCTGTAGCTGACAGGCCGTACAGCAGTTTGCTGTTAGCCAGTGCACTTGTGGCAGCTAGGCTCACAGGCCTCCACAACATGCAGGCAGCAGTGCAGCTGCAGTTGCCATTCGGTTAGCGCAAGTTGACATTCTGCTGCAGGAACAAGCTTCACACTCAAGCAGCAGCAACTGGGAGCCTTGCCGCTGGATGAGCAGCAATGCCAGTGCCCATGAGTGATCTCACACACGTGCACGCACACCTGATGGTGCAACAGGCTGTCCTGCATGTCAGATTATCGCTGTTCATTAAATTTACTGAGTAGATTTGCGGTGTGGTGCCAATGGCAGAATTGCTATGGCTGCAATGTAATGCTTATCATTATGTTGTTGTTCCTGTTGGTACCCACAACCGCAGGTACTGTTTTGAGAATGATGTACCCATCAACATGGAAGGCCAAGAGGCTATGCTGGACTGGGCACTAGATAGAATGCAAATCACGGGTGAGGCGGTCTGCACAGCTTCACCACTGCATATAAGACTGGTGCTTCTGGTGTTTATGTTTGCTGACAGCCTTGTCAGCGTTCAAAAGAGCTTCCTCTCACAGCCATTGCAGCCTGTTTTTATAGGGATAAGCTGTCAATATCAGTTGGTTTCGTGCCGTTACTATGTTTGCTGACAGGGGTGGCTTCAGAAATATGTACTGTGTTGCTGGCTTTCACACATATACATCTACAGAGCCATTCTAGCCTTTAGGCACCACGCCCCATCATTTGTGCTGCTGAAGCCGCTTTGCTTCTGCACCATATTCAGCACATGAAGTTGTGCGGATTGACAAAGCTGTGCTAGCACCCTGAAACACCTAGACCAGGATTCGTGCAGCTGCCACTAGGCTGCCAATCAGAGAAAGGCAAATGAGTGCCAGCAAGCCACTGAAGCTGCGGTGCTGCATTGTCTGACATGCATGCAGGCCGTTCAGTGGAACATCCTCTGCTGATGACAGAAGCTCCATTACCCCCTACTGGAGTTCGGAGTCAGCTAGCTCAGCTGGCATTTGAGGCATATGGTGTTCCGGCACTGTCATATGTAGCAGCAGCCCCTGCAGCATTTTTCCATCACTATAATCAGGCCCATATGATGCAGCAGCAGCAGCAGCAGGCGGTGCTGGGAGGGGGAATGGACGCAGCTGAGACAGACCAGCAGCAGTTTTGTGGGAGCAGTAGTGGGCTCGTCATCTGCAGTGGGCACAGTCACTCGTATGTGGTGCCTATATACAAGGTGAGGACATAAGTCTATCCATCATGTTGCAGAAAAGTAGCACTTTTTGGGATATTCATGCACCTTGGGTTTTTTTGCATCTAGAAACTCAGCAGCCACATCATCCCAACCAGAGCTCATACCGCACTGTGCCATGGCAGGACAGTGTTCTGCCATGGCACAGTGCGGTTCGAGCTCGAAGTATCTGCTGCTTTCTTTTCGTACTGCACATACACCAGCTGTGTCAATGCGTCAGTATACAGCAGTTTGACTGTCAGCAGCGGTTGTTCCCTGAAAGCAAAAAAGCAGTTCCCTTTGCTATGTGGCTCCCTGGGCCACCGACTGTAGCAAGCAACAGCTACTGTCAGCATTGCAGCCTCAATGTGAGCAAGTTGGCCTACAAGCCGGCAGCGTCTACAAGTTTACCATCTTCCTTCTGCGCGATTGATGGCCATAGTGTCATAAGCATCAGCAGACGTTATGGTTAGATCCTCCGGGGGGGGGGGGGGGTCTGCTGGACATTTACTAGTTGGTGAGTGTCAAATCTGCCTGCTAATTTGTGAACCCTGTGATCTGTTACAAATTATAACAGCAATCTGTAACTTACAAACTGCAGGGTCAACCGCAGTGGGGCGCCTCTGTCAGATGCTGGGCCTCTGGAACTGCCAGCACTGGGCACCTCCAGCAGCTGTTGTCTGTCAAGTACCCTTTACATGCAGCCGGCCTCTTGGGCAATTGGCAGTTGGTGGAGGGCATCAAGGAGGGCTTCTGCTGTGCTGCAGCAGACTACAGGGAGACGCTGAGAGCTGTGGCGGCTCGTCCAGAGACAGCTGGTGAGCGATGGCGCTGCCATAGTACTTTAGAACGAAAGAATTCTTTGAAACTTGAAAATTTTTTTAGGATTTTTTAAGACTGCTGGTGAGTGTTGGTGCTGGCCCAATATAGCTGCTGCTAGTAGCGGCGAACGTGTCATTGCTGCTGGCCAATTTGTTTTAAGTTAAATTCAAGTCAAATCTAAGTTTTCTCCAAGGCTCTGTTGTGTGCAGAGCAGAGCCTTGAACGTTGGGCCGTCAGCAGATCTGTGTGTGGTACTAGTTACAGTACTAGCTTGGCTGGGATGTACTACTACTGCTGGCCGGTGTTGAAGGCTCTGTTCTGTGTGGTGCTGACTTGGTTGGGCTAGTGGTGCAGTAGAGCAGTATCCCAGCAAGATTATGACAGGACCCAACAACTTAGCTGATTATGAGTCACTGTCATAAACTGCTAACAGCGAATGACTGCTGCTGTACATCCCCCTCCCATCTCACTATTGAAAAAATCGTGATGCAATAGGGAGCGAGTGCCAGTGTATGGACTGGCACTGCCCCTACCGCGAGATATTCTGATGCTGAACATGGTTGGGCTCCTCGACCTCAGCCTGCAACTCCTTACGGGCTTGAAGCGGCCTGGAATACACCCAGTATCATTGCTTGCACCTGTACTTCTTCATCTCCTTTAATCACTTGTAGCCAGAACCTGGCTGAACAGCCCTGTGGGTCAGCAGCTCATATGCATGTGCCCTGTATATGAACCATTCAGGTGGCATGGGGGTTCGGGTGCAGCTGCCATATGTGGAGGCCAGCCAACCGACTGCTGTGGACTTGGCCGTGAGGGCTCAAGCAGCACGTGCGCGTGGCAAGGCCTTGGCTGACATGCGCAGGAGGAAGGTGCTGGAGCAGAAAGAGGAACAGCTAGCTCTTATGAAGGAAGTAAAAGCAGGGGTGAGTGAGTTTGTTTTGCGTGCGGTTGGACAGCTAGTATCCGTCTACACCCAGAAGCACAGATTGCAGTAGTGCAAGACTCCAGTTACATGGGCTCATGTGGATTTGCTGTAGTATATATCATTGCTGCTGTTGCTACAGCCGCTGCCAATGCTGCTGTTGAGGTATGTATAAAATACCCACCGACCATTGCAATCCTTCCACCAGCCCTGGACCCCGTTTCAACCGTGCTGTTGCTGCTGTTGATGGTAGGGTTTTTCATACTTGAAATACAATGAATGAACTCACTTGCCACCTCATATGGTATGCTTGAGCGCTTCCAGTCACCAGCTCCTCCTGATGTGCCAGGTTGAGGATGCTGAAGTTGAGGCTGGTGCTTCAGGCGGCCGAGCTGTGCAGCAGCTGCTGCGCCAGGCGCATGTGGGGAGTCAAGAGGAGCTCGAGAAGAAGATAGCAGATCTAACTTCTGAGGTCGAAAGGTGGGTTTCTGAATTTCTTGGTGATGATGACAGTGATGCAGGCATACCCATGGGATGCAAGTCGACAAACTTATGGGGAACCAGCTTGTAAGATTTCTCTTGGAACATTTTCGTACTGCTGACAAGTAACAGAAAATAGTCTTCGTCCGGGTGTCGGCAACGTGAGCTGCCAATGCAGGTGTTTGGATTTTTTTGGTTTGAAACACACGCCGGGCCAGTGCTCCGCCTCCAGGTGAATCTGAAAATTCATGTTCTGGAGTCATATCGCGCGCCGCCACCCAGTGTGGCATGTGCAGTGGGGTAGCCGTGTAATAGCACGGAGCCGCCGCAGCGATGGCCGAGTGGTTAAGGTGCCAGGCTGCTAACTTGGTGGGATTTTCCCGCGGGAGTTCGAACCTCCCTCGCTGCGACTTTTTGATTTTTGTCGTTACACGTGTTTCTGCATATGCTGCGGCAATGCTGCGGCAATGATGCCCTTTATGTATGAATTGGTAGTGTATGTTTGAACGCGTTTGCAACAGGTCACATCATTCTACTGCTGGTGCATCTATTGCTTCAGGTTGAGATCACAGCTAGGGGTCGCAGCACCAGCAGCCACAGCTGGTGATCATGTGCCAGCAGATGACACTGCAGCAGGCAGTGCCATGGAGGTAGACGGAGCAGCTGGTGGCTTAGATGCAGCTGCTTTGGCAGCAGCGCCAGTACCAGTTGCTGCTGCTGACAGCGCTGTTGGTACAGCAGCTACTAACACTGATGCAGGTGAAGCAGGGAATGAAGCTGACAATGAGCAGGATGACCAGAAGGATAATGCAGACACCGACTCTTCATCTACTGTGACAGTATCTGACAGTGCTGCTGCTGCTGTAAGAGCAGCTGGAGGTCCTGGTGCATTGCTTGCAAAGCGGTCAGATGCAACAGCGACATCAGTAGCTGCTGCTCATGCTGCAGCTGCTGCTGCTGGTGCTGACCATGATGAAGATTCTGAAGCAACAGCAGATGATGGCAATCACAGCAGCAGCACTGTGACAGATGAAGGGGTGTTTGAGCAGCAAGGCGTGCTGCAGGAAGTCCTGCAGCAGGTGAAGCAGATCAGGAAAAAGCAGCGGCAGGAGGTTAGGAGAAAAGTGCAGCAGCAGGAACGGCAGCAGCGGCGGCAGCAGGAACGGCAGCAGCAGCAGATGCAACAGCAGCAGTATGAGATGGAGATCAACTACCTGGGCATCCCTGACAGCATGCTTACTGGTGAGCTTGACAACTTGAGTTGAGTTAGCTGTCCAGGTGCTTGACGGTGCCTGCAACAAGCCTATGGCATTTTTGCTGAATACAATGCCTGCAACAAGCCTATGACATGTTTGATAAGTACAGTGCCTGCAACAAGCTTTTGGCCTTTTTGCGGAGTACAGTGCCTGCAACAAGCCTACAACATGTTTTGCACTGAAGGCCTTTGTGAGCACATCCCTGAATTGCCAATGCTAGCAGTGCCAGCAGCAAAAAACATTTGTTGGTGTTGCCAGTGGACTTTGACTGTTTACTACTTGCTCAATTCCTGCGCCTGAAGTCAGGGTTCGTGCCTGTGTAGTCACATGCCAGCCTGAGAGGCCTCTGTGTCTAGTCAGCCGCAGTTACCTCCACAGCCAGCCACTGATTGTCTGCCATTGTCCCTGGCTAGTGTGCCAGTGATTTTATGCGCTGACTGGTTAATTCTTTTGCTGCAGCTGAGCAAATTAAGGTGAAGAGGCGGCAGCAATCCATGCACGCCGCCCGCATGGCTCGGGAGCGTGCGGCCGCTCGCAAGCTACAGCAGCAGCTGGAGCGAGAGCAGCGCATGGCTATTGAAGATGAACAGTTTGCGGCAGACCCGTTCACGTACCTTACTTTCCTGCAGCAGCGCCACAACATGACGAACGCCCGCATCGAAGCCCGCAAGCGGAAACGTCTGGGTCAGGCGCCGACGACCGCCGTTGAGGAAGAGTTTGGGGAGGGCGCAATGGTGGGCAAACGGCGAAGAGATGAGAAGCACAGGTGAGCCGTAAGCTACAGTCTTGTTTACTACAATTTCTGGCAAGAACAATCAATCTTGCATGTCACTATCTCCAACACCTCAAGGCACTGAGGAATAGCACCCTCCTTACAGATACCTGCTCAGCTCAAGTTCATGCATACTATGATTTAGTGAAATCAGCTGCAGACGGGCTTTTCTGCATCCCAAAGTAAGCCTGCACTTGATCAAAAAATCATTTTGTTGTTGTCAGCCTAAACTCGAGTGCTAGCACAGCAGTACTGCTGCCCAGAATTCATGAACCAAAGGGGAAGGTCATCCGCTGGAAAATTTAGAGATGCCACATGAGTCATCATGTCTGCAGGGGGTGACAGCCACTGCCATCTGCATTCCTCTGTACATCACGCTCTTGGAAAGAGATTCTTTCCAGAGATCAGCTCCGGCTGCTACTGTTGTTGCTGTTGGCTGCCTGCTGTATGGTTCCATGGAGATTCTTTCCACAGTTTTTTTTGGGAAAAAAATTTCTGGATGTTGACCGTTTGTTCATGACCATCGCCTGACAGGGAGCGCATGCGCTTGATTGCCCAAGCCGCGGCTCCCACCCAAAAGCGCGACAAGAAAGATAAGAAGGGCAAGGACAAGAAGGACAAGCGCCAGGGCGACAAGCTGAGCAAGCGTGATAGGAAGGGAAGCAGCAGTTTGGATGAGGAAGGGTTTGGGGATGAGGCTGCTGACTGGGAGGTGTACAGAGTGATGGATATAAGAGGATCTGACTCAGGTGTGATCTGACTTGACAGACTTCAGCCTCTAAAGCACTGCCGCAGCCTCCTAGTGGGAAGAACCACACTGCAGTCTTGTAGAGTAAAGTAGGTGGTCATTGTTTTTACGTAGCATGTACTGCTTTGCAAGAACAAGGTCCCTACTGGATTGATCTATGTTGCACCATGCTAGGGGCTGCACTCACAACTAACTGCTAAGCAACAGGGAATCCTTGCAATTGGCTGTTATCACATCCCAATGAGTATTATAGCAGTACTTGTTAATTGTAGTTACATTGCAGTCTGTTTGTTGAGGATGATAGTAATAATGCTTGGCGGAGGCGCCGTCGTGTGTCGTATCGCCTGGTAAGGTGTCTTCAGACAGAAGTCAAAGATACAGGAAACAACAAATGATATGATAAGATAAACAATAAAAGATATGATAAGGTAAACAATAATATGATATGATAAGATACAAAACACAATAAATATTGTGTTGTGTGACTTGCAGAGGCAGAAGCTGAGGAGGCTGCTGAGCTGGCATGGACCACTCAGCGCCTGCAGCAGATCGGCGCAGCAGTAGCAGCAGCAGCAGCAGCAGCTGTCACAGCACAAGCAGGAACAGACGCTGCAGCAGCTGCTGCTCTCCAGGATGATGCATCAACAGCAGCAACTGCTGCTGCCAGCAGCAGAGCAGCGTCTCAGGAGCCACCTGACAGCAATGCTGCTGCTGGAGCATCCACCTTGCTGGACATGGCAGCAGCAGCAGTAGCTGGTCAGCTGGTGACAACAGCTTACCCAGCAGCAGCAGCAGTAGCAGATGGCGCCATCATGCAGCAGCAGCAGCAAGGTCTAGCTGGCATAGATTTGAACCTGCTGGGTTTAGCTGGTCTGGGGTTAGGTGGTGAAGCACAGGTGCAGACACAACACTTGACAGCAGAAGACCACCAAGTATTTCTAGGTGAGGTGTGCCTGCCAGCAGCAGATGCAGACCCAGCATGTGTCCTCTGCTGTATACAATTATCTGTGGTGTAAGTTGATGCACATCACAGCCATGCATCATGATAGTAGGCCTGCAGGTGCTCTCTGCAGAAGTCAGTCCTCTCTGCAGAAGTCAGTCCTCTCTGCAGAAGTCAGTCATCAACTCGCTGCTTTACTGCTGGACCAGATTGAGCTGTCCATCCAGAGTGATGTATTTTGCTTGGTTGATGATTCAATTGTTCATCATGTGCTGGCTGCATCACTGTTTCTGTACTTCAGAGCGGGTGGTGCACTCTTCAGCTGTTGCCATTGCTGCAGCAGACATAACAAACGCGTCAGTGTGCTCAAGTACATCCCTCATATCAACTATATTTATAGCATTGCCACTGCTAATGAGTTCCTCCAGAGTAAACACCTCTTGTTGAATTACCTTTTGTTGGTATAGATAATTTCTCCTCCTGTAAGGAGGGAGACTGCAGGCTCATGGTGCTAGCTACATAAATACACTAACTGTCTGTCAGAGCTGGCCATACTAAAATCATTTGAGCAGGTTCTGAAAAGAGAATTACCAATGAAGATTTATAGATAAAATTACACTGATAAATTTCATTTTGAGCAATTTTGGAAATGAATCTAACTCAAACTCTTGTACATATAAGCTACAATAACAATGGTCGCAGCTGTCACTGACCGCTGGGTTACACCTGTGTTATGTCTATGTTACATTTTGTCGTTTTAGGTGTTGAGAGGTTCAGGGTCCCTGAGCTGCTGTTCCAGCCCATGGCTCTGGCAGGAGTTGACCAGGCTGGGCTGTCTGAACTTGTGGCAGTGGCCATGAGGCGGCTGCCAGCACCTGTTGCTGCTGAGGTGGCGGCTGGTGGTGTGGTGTTGACTGGCGGCAATCTGATGTTCCCAGGTGAGTGTTGTTTTCAACATTCTTCTTCCCAAGTGAGTGTTGTTTTCCTTATTGTTCTCCTTATTTCTTGTATTTGTATGACGTATCAGTAACTGTACTTGATAGTCTGTGTTGGGTGCGGTCACATTTGAAAAATGTACGCATGCAACAATGCTCGCTGTCTCAACATGGCTTTCTTGACAGGTATATGTGCGTGTCAAAGCGACCATCGTTCAGTGCCTTGTCAACTCTGAGTCAGCAGCATCTCCTGCTGCACTGCTGCACTGCTGCTTGTTTCCAGGTCTTGTATCACGTATAGAGGCTGAGCTGCGGTCCATTCGCCCTCCTGATCAGCCCATGAAGATCTACACCAGCAGGGACCCGTTGCTGGACACCTGGCGTGGAGCAGCAGCACTGGCAGCAGCAACAGGCAGGACAGGACCTGCAGCAGCAGCAGCGGTAGGGTTTAGTGGCATTCAGAGTACTGGGAGTTGTTTCATGTTTGCTGATCCATTTGCTGCTGGCAGTGGGGCCCTCAGCAAGGCTCTGTATGAAGAGGCTGGAGTGGACTACCTGAAGGAGTTTAAGGGTTTTAAGTATCCTGAGTTGTGAGCACGCCTGCCAGGCTTTGATCACAGATGCTTGACCTTGATATCCCTCACACTTTGTCAGAGATCTCCATCATGATGCATTGCCCAGGTGTTGCTTGCGTGCTGAATGATAAAAACAGTGTCGTCTTTTAGAACTGGGTTGCCAGGTCAACAAGAGAAGGATTGCTGTGGCAACACGGTCCCTACAAATTTGCAACTGTCTGATGTCACCTCTCTCAGCAAGGTATAAATTCCTGACGGGTGATGGCACACTTACTATGG
This sequence comes from Coelastrella sp. MACC-549, assembly GCA_018290735.1. NCBI lineage: Eukaryota > Viridiplantae > Chlorophyta > Chlorophyceae > Sphaeropleales > Scenedesmaceae > Coelastrella > Coelastrella sp. MACC-549. Next base: position 6,080 of record JABEVS010000567.1, on the reverse strand, counting down.
CTGAAGGGTATTCTATATGTATCATTCACTCCCTTGCATGTCAGCTCATCTGCCGGCTCATCCAATGTTATCATGCAACGTTTCATGGGCTCAATCCCTTTCATAGATAGTCTTATGTATATTAAGAGAGGCTGGTGCTGATCATGATGATGCATGTATGCCCAATTTCGCCTCTAGAGCGCGGAATGTTACCTGGCACAAGTGTGGCACTAGATGCAGGGCCAATGGCACAAGCGCTATGGCTGTATCAGACATGGTGTGGTGATCACCCACTGTGTCTGGCAGACGAGCTGTTCGCCACAGGCTGCAGCCTGTGATACTGAGTATTTTGAAAAATGCTGATCGGTTTATCCTGCAAGTGAGATTTTACTGTAAAGATAACTATACATGCCACACAGAAGCTGCCAGTGGATGTTATGACGTCATAACCGTCGGTTAGTAAGCGGAATAATTGACATGCACTGCATGGTGGCGAAGGGTCATTCTGCTTCAAGCAGAACATATTGCTACTACTACTACTACTACAAGTTACCTCAAGGGTTTTCACCCGTAAGGAGCCAACTAATGGCTCATGGGGGCAAAAACAGAAACAAACACAGGCCAGATTCAGTCCGGCAGATTGCACTGTCTGAAGACACAGTGCCATGGCAACTGCAGATCTATTCACTGGGCATGGTGTGCCTGACCTCATTCACTGGGCGGCTCATTGGCTGCCTCCGCGCCGTCGTTGAGCAGTACACTGGTCTACGTGGAGCGACCTTTGCAGCGAGGCATGCCATGCCCAGTGGTACTAGATCAGTCGCCGGCACTGGTTAGTAATTACTAAGGCCTTATAAGGCCTTGAGTACCAAGACACACCAGGATGAGACCACTCAGGGAACGTCTTAAGGCCCTTTCTGCGGCAGAAACCTTGATGTAAAAGAAATTGACCCATGCAGCAAGTTGAACGACTTGATGAAACTTGTAGTAGCATTAGTACAATGGCACATCAGCCGCCAGGCTCAGCGCCACATCGCTTCCAGGCATTGATAGCTGGCAGCGTTATAGTTGTAAAAGAAATTGAGCCATGCAGCAGCTTGAAATGCTATCGCAAATGCGCTGACATGCGGACATGATCATGATGATAATCTCAAGACTTGCATGCCCCTCCCTGCTACAGCCAGGAGACCATCAACACAAACACCCCTGCAGCTGTCCTCGATCAACCTCACGTTGGTTTGAGCACCAGAGTTGATCTGAGGCAAACTCTGTTCTGAGGAGTTCATCTTCAACTCTTTGGTATCAGAACCCTCTGAGCCACTTTGCTTTACACCAGCTGCTGGTGGCGGCCTGCATCCATCCGCATCTGCCTCCAAGTCTACATCTGGTGCCAAATCTGCAGCTAGTATGGCAGCCTGCTGCTGTTGCTGCCACCGCCACTGCTGCTGCTGCTGCTGCCAGATGATCCCACACAGGGCCTCTGGCTCCGGGACTTCTGTGAAGCAGCAGGCCTCCTGATGCAGCGACAGCTGACACTGAGAATCTGGACCCCTTGGGAAATGATCATCACAAAACATTGATTCTGGTGCTGCTGCCGCTGCTGTGCCTTTTGGCAGCATTAATGCTGCATCAGAATGCAGGGTCATCACCGTACCTCCTTCCACTGTTGCTGCTGCTGCTGCTGCTGCTGCTGCCGCCAGTCCATGTAAACATGTTTTAGGTGGCCCTGATAACAGAGTTGTGTTTTTCCCAACTAATTCAGGCCAGTTGAGGTCCACTCTCCGTTGGCAAACCCTCTGATCCAAACCTACACTGAAAAATTTCAAGCATTGAGTGATGGCTTCACAACTGCTGCTGCTGCTGCTGCTGCTGCTGCGGGCCTTGTCACAGTGCCGTGCTGTGGCAAGAGTTGGTGTAGTGAGGCCTCTGATGCATGAGGAATGTGCGTTTGCTGTTCTAATACTGCTGAGGATGTGGCAACTGATCGCATGTGCACCTGAAGCTCTGCTGCTGCTGCTGCTGCTGCTGCTGCTGCTGCTGTCGTTGTCACTGCTGCTGCTGCTGCTGCTGCTGCTGCTGCTGCTGCTGTGTTGTAGCTGTAGCAGTGTTGCTGTAATGGCTTGATCATCACCTCCTGTCACAAGCAACAGATCTGCACTGCTGCTGCTGCTGCTGCTGCTGCTGCTGCTTCCTTCCCCGCTACAACTACTATCAGTTCTACAGCTGTTGATGCTGCTGCTGCTGCTGGCAGCAGCAGCAGCGTTGCTGACCACAGCCACTTTCAAGTCATTGACACCTGATTGATGCAATTCAGGCAGTTCCAGAAGTGGCAAGATATGCAGCAGTGTATCGCTGCCATCACTGCTGCTGGCAGCAGGCGCTGACGTGGCGACATGTTGTGGTGACTGGACATGCCTCATCACAGAATCAACAGCAGCAGAAACATCGAAAGTTATGACTGATCCATTGGTCGTGCCTGATACCAGCATATGCTGTAGCCTGGTTTTTGGTTTGCTGCTGCTGCTGCTGCTGCTGCTGCTGCAGCTGCTGCTGCTGGTTGGCTCAGGCAGGTGCTGACACTTGCACCGGTCATTCTTTTCACTCCATTGAATGGCAACCGGCTCTCCAGAGGTTGTCACAAGTTCTGGCTGCAGCAGCAGTGGAACTTGTATTGCTGACAATGACAGCACTGGGTGACTGAAGGCAGTACAGCTGCTGTCGGGGTGCAGTACAGCAACTGTCTGCCATGAAGCTTCAGGCACTGACAGCAGCAACAGCTGAAGGGACCCATCAGACATGGCAGCAGCCACCAAGGCCTCGTACCCCACTGCTGCTGCTGCTGCTGCTGCTGGATCACTTGTAGCTGATGCCAGATCAGATGATGATCCAAGGTTTGATGACGGATCATCGAGGCCCTGATCTGAGATGATCATCACTTGTGATGTCCGAGGTTTGATCATGATGATCGCAACTGCCATATGTCTGGCCTCTGTGCTGCTGCTGTGGGTGCCTGCTGCTAGGGCTGTTGGCCTTAGACCCTTTGACGGTGTCTTACTGCTGACTAACCGACTGTGAAGCCTCCATTGCTGCTGCTGCTGCTGCCAGGTGAGTTGCCATGCGAGCAGCACCTCCTTGGCACAACCACCAATGACCAGCCATGACGATTGCGCCCTCTCAATAAACCCCGTGCTGCCAGCAGCAGCAGTAGCAGCAGCAGCAGCAGCAGTGTCAGTTGCAGGTATCTCCGCTGCATCAAGACACCTGACAGCCACTCCTGATGCATGACCACCCAGCAGTAGAGTGTCAAGCACTGGGTCATGATCCCTTTGTATCACGCTGCTGCTGCTGCTGCTGCCTTGAACCCCATTGTCAGCATTCTTGTGCTGCTGCTGCTGCTGCTGCTGCTGCTGCTGCTGCTGCTGAATGACTACTGCTCTTGCTGTGCCATCCTCAGAGGCTGTCACTACTGCTACTTGCTGCTTGTGATTGCTGCTGCTGCTGCTACTGCTGCTGCTGCTGCTGGGTCCAGGTATCATAACAGCTGCTAGGATTTCCCTCCCATGATAATTCTGTGAAAACAGCTGATCACTGCTGCTGCTGCTGCCGACCCTTGCTGCTGCAGCAGCAGCAGCTGTGGTTGCTTCAGCCTGCATGTTACCATACTTCACAATATGTACCCTACTGTCCTTATAATAAGCAAAACACACCAATGAATGCTGCCGCTGCTGCTGCTGGTGCCAGCCTGCAGCCTCAGGACCTGCTGCTGCTGCTGCTGCTGCTGCTGCTGCTGCTGCTGCCCAGAAAGCGTGAGGTCTTCTCATACTCCCACAGCCAATCTGCCACAGAGCAGATCCAGCAGCCTCACTCCAAACCACACACTGTGACTCTTTAAACCCCAACAGCAGTCTATGGGGCTTGAACCCTGGGTCTATTGTTCTTAAACCCTCCCAGTCACCAGAAGTGCAGGGTTTAGATGGCAGAGGACAAAGTGTCTCAGGATTTACTGTGACAATCTGTTCTAGGGTTGTGAGGCCTGTAAGACGCTCTACTGCAGTCATAACGATATTGAGACCTGGCTTATGCTGCTGCTGCTGCTGCTGCTGCTGAGGTTCTTCTTGCTGCTGCTGCTGCTGCTGCTGCTGAGGTTTAGCTGATTGCTGTTGTTGGCCTGAGGCAGCTCTGACAACAATGGAGTAGTGGGCAATGCACCCATCCCTGCCAGCAGTACTAAACCCCACAGTGCCTGAGACACTACTGCTGCTGCTGCTGCTGCTGCTGCTGCTGTGGGGCTGGATCAGGCTGACATGTGATGTGCCATGTGCCGCTTTAAACCTCCGTATCAGCTGCAGCTTGACAGCATCAACTTGCTGCTGCTGCTGCTGCTGCTGCTGCTGGCACTGCTGCTGCTGCAGTGCCGTTGGCGACAGATCTCCCTGACAATGACCTTGGCAATGTATGACACCACCTGCTGCTGCTGCTGCTGCTGCTGCCATAGTCCAGCAGTTGGATGGAATGAAGTACGTCATAACATTCCCTTGCTCATCACCTAATACCAACACAGCAGCAGCAGCAGCAGTCGTACCTGATAAATCAGGCTGCCCTCCTGCTGCTGCTGCTGCTGCTGGCAGCACTACAATCTCAGCAGCTGTAATCCTAGACCTCACAGGAGAAGCAGCTTCAGCAAGCAAAATGGGCACTTGCTGCTGCTGCTTTTGTTGCCGAGCTGGATCAGGTGATCCAGCAGCAGCAGCAGCAGCAGCAGCAGCAGCAGCAGCAGCAGCAGCTGGAATTTGAACAGGTGGCAGCAGCCAGATTCTTGTGACTGGATATCCCTGACAAGCTCGCCTGCTTACACTGCTGCCACTCACTGCTGCTGCTGCTGCTGCTGCTGTTGTCATGACAGCAGCAGGCGCAAGAGCTGCCGGTTTGAACACACCAGTAACAGGACTGTGACACTCATGCGCTTGCCAGCATATACTGCCAGCAGCAGCAGCAGCAGCAGCAGCAGTATCGCACCCAGGTTTGTCAGTGTCATGAGTTTGGCATGCAGCACCTGCTGTCGGCGAGTACATTAGGTCAAGATCCAGTACCACAGCCAGCCCTTTCAGATGACCCAGAGCAACTCGAGCAGTAGAGCTGCTGCTGCTGCTGCTGCTGCTGCTGCTGCTGCTGCTGCTGCTGCTGCTGCTGCTGCCGCCTAAGTATGTCATGCACATGAAAGGTCCTCCCTGGTCACAAGCATGCACTTGAAACCAGGTTTCAGCAGCAGCAGCAGCAGCAGCGGCGGCGGCAGCAGCAGCAGCATTATAATCATTGCTGCTGGTGTTGGGTAGCTGCTGCTGCTGCTGCTGTTGTGGCAGCAGCACTACATGCACCAGGCCTCTGTTAGTTGCCACTACAAGCCAATTTGGTGAAATTATACTCATGGCTCTTACACTCTCAGTCTGACTGTCAGTGCTCCTGCTGCTGCTTCTGCTGCTGCTATTGTTGCCAAACTCTGCAACAGCAGCAACTTGATCCGCATGCTGCTGCTGCTGCTGCTGCTGCTGCTGCTGCTGCTGCTGCTGCTGCACCATCAATGGTCTGAAGCCCAGCTGACTGCAGTCCTGCTGTAAACTGAACTGCTGCACTGCTGATTCCAGCAGCCCTTGCTGCTGCTGCTGCTGCTGGGTCTTTCTGATCTGATGTCCAATGTTCCATGATCTGATTACTGAGTCAGCACCAGCAGTGATCAGGCTGCTGCCATCAGGCATGAAGCAGCAGCGCCACACACCGCGACCAGTGTGGCCCTGAACACAGCAGCAGCAGCAGCAGCAGCAGCAGCAGCAGCAGCAGCACTGCGTATGTTGTCTAGACTTCTTTGACAGCAATAAATAGCATGTGTACAAGATCCAAATTGATACTGCCTGCTCTGAACTACACGATAATGAGCGACTATGTTGGCTCCTCCGGGGTGCCCCTCTGGCGCCAGGTTGTATGGTATGGTATGGTATGGTATGGTATGGTATGGTATGGTATGGTATGGTATGGTATGGTATGGTATGGTATGGTATGGTATGGTATGGTATGGTATGGTATGGTATGGTATGGTATGGTATGGT
>JABEVS010000566.1:0-26819 GCA_018290735.1 Coelastrella sp. MACC-549 | reverse complement strand
CATCTGGCTGAAATCATACCCACAATATTGGGAAAAGTCCCTGCACAAAAACACACACTACTCGCAAGGTTCACTCATCTCTACTGCAAGTCGATGTTGCACATCGAGCATATGACGTATATGTTTCAATATTATAAGTTGTCGGCTACGGTGTAACGTCCGCGGCTGCTGCTTCTGCTGCTGCTGCCGCTGCTGCTGCTGCTGCTGCTGCTGCCGTTGCTGCTGCTGCCGCTGCTGCTGCTGCTGCTGCTGCTGCTGCCGTTGCTGCTGCTGCCGGTGCTGCTGCTGCTGCCCCACCTGTGCGTAGATGTTGCATGACAGGTCAGTCTTCTCCCCTGAGAGGTCGTTCACACCCGTGATGGCCTCAACAAAACTGCAGTCACATGGTCAAAGGAAAAAACCCCGAATATTTATTTATTTGGAACAAAGGGATAGATTGAAGGATGTTTGTTTTTTAAGTGTTAGTTCCTAAAGCTGTGATTGCCGGGAGAGGCACATGGTTGCCTCCAACAGGTGTGATAAATCCACACAAACATCGAAGGAATGAAAACCAGTTGTTGTCAAACAATCTGTTCATGAAGAGAGTCTTTGGTTCAAGTAGAATTGAGATTTTGACACAACTGGAATTGCTGCTGTTTGTGTGCCGACTGCTGCTGCTGCTGCTGCTGCTGCTGCCTGCTTATCAGTGTCTGGCGAACAGCACCAGCACTGCTGCTGCTGATAGTGCTGCTGACAGTGCTCCTGCCGCTGCTGCTACTAGTGCTGCTGCTGGCGATGCTGCTGCCAGTCCTTCTGCTGCTGCTACCAGCATTGCTGCCACTACTGATGCCAAAACTCTGCTGTTGTTCCTGTTTGCCCTCACTCCCCCAACTCTGCTGCTGCTGCTGCTTGCCCTGCAGCCTACAGTCAGTCGCTGGTGTCAGTGGGATCCTGGGTAACAGCAGTGCCTGAATAACCCAGCAGGCCAGAAAGCCATCTGTGAACATTAGTGAGATGCCACCTTCACCTTTGTTTTTGCAGTTGCAGCTGCCGGCATTGCTGCTGCTGCTGCTGCCGGCATAGCTGCCGCCGCTGCTGCCGGCATTGCTGCTGCTGCTGCTGCCGCTGCGGCCGCCGCGGCCGCTGCTGCTGCTGCCGCTGCTGCCCAGTCACTCACCTTCTGAACTCCTCTGAGTAGATTGCCCCTCTGAGCCTCATCAGGTTTGGCAGCTTGGCAGCACTGGTGGCATCAAGCTTATCAAGATTGGCCAGATCACCTGATCACACATCAACAATGTGTGCAAGATATATGAAATATATATACCTTGCTCACATTATATTATTAATAATCACGAATCAATGGCATGATAGAGTATATAACAGAATAATTGTGCAGCAGAATATACCGACACAAGAATGTATGCAGCAAATCACTCAACAGACTATGCAGCAGGTCAACCTGCATACGATGCACATGCAGGGGCATTTTTACAGAAAGGGTTACAAAAAAGGTCTGCAGGCAATTAGAGTAAGTGCTAAATAACCAAAAGCGTGCAGATAATGTACTGCATAAACGCAGCAAGGAGTGCATCGGCACTGCTGCTGGCCTGAGGGGCAGTGTCAAGTTTTTACAGCTTTACTGCTGCTGCACATGGGCTGCTGCTAAACAAAGTGCTACTGCTGCACAAAGGATATCCAACGTGCACACTGTTACATGTTCTGTGTACGTCGAGAATACAACTGTCAGTTCAGAAGGCAACGGAGTCACCTGTTTGAAAGACCTTGAATAGATCAGTCTCCTTGTAAGTGGCTGTTATGTTGTGTATGACCTCGTCACGCACAGCACGCAGCAGCTGCTCATCGCAAAGGTCTTTCAGCACAATATGTGCATAAGGTACGGCCGTATCATGCTCCGTACGCAGCTGCTTGCGGTTCGCTTGAGACAGCAAGTCTTGTCTGATGACACCCTGAGTGCCGTTGGCTGCTGCAGCTGCTTGCGATGTCTTGACGCGTTTTGCAGATGGCTCTGAATTTGCAGTTTCGTTTGGCATGGTTGCTGCAAGCATCGCAACGAGAACAAGATTGGGCTTTGACAGCAGATGAAAGCAGATGCTAGCAGACATGGCCTTCATTAGAGCTCGTTACAGGGACTTCGACAGGCATAACGAGGATACAGAAAGATTTTGACAACGTTACTAGCCATAATCGATGCTAGACCGCCGAATCGTTCACAGTCACGCAGCTCATGGCACGCAGACGCCGACACCATCAAGTCAGCAATGGCGATCAAGCTGTGGATAAACCATTCAGTTGAAAGACCTACATTCATTCATCACGTTGACGTCCCACTGGCTCAGCTCACAAAGGCAAGCACGTATAACTCACGGAACAACACTGAGCACCAGCCAGCACGAGCCTGCCACCACGTCTGAAACAATTATGGTGACCACTTCAGCCAACACATGCTGATATGTAACGGCAACCAGCAGGACTGGGTCGCTGACTGCTGTGCTGAGGTGCCTGTTCAACTGCCCAATATGTTGCTGGACAGCTAGTTGCTGTCATTATTCAGTGCCACACATCCCACTTCACGTATGGCCCTTGCTGCTCAAACACCGCTCCGAATGGCTCATCTGCAACTTGAGCGGCGCATCTGCAACATTGAATGCTGTGCGAGGGCTATCACCATCATGCTGACCCGTCTCGGCCTGCCCTTTTCGAAAATTGAGGAAGTACTCCACTCAGCAACTCGCCCAAAGTCACAACACTTTAAGCCAGCACTGATCCGCTACTTGGTGCTGCTAGAAATGTAACAATATAACCGAGTGGCTTCATCTGCAAGCGGTTTCAGATTGATCAGGTACCTACTGATCACTTGTCAACCAAGCCGCACCGTGCTCCATCCGATGGAGTGGCAGCAGCAGCAGCAGCAGTGGCAGTTGGGGTTTTGTAGGTTTGACTGTTGCTGAGTGCTGTTGTTGTTGAGAGCCCATCATCACCACCGAGGGCAGCAATGCTCTGTGAAATATCACTGAGCCCTGCTGACTGCAGTAGACCATTGATGCTGCTCAGCACCTGCTGAAGCGCTGCTGCCTCAGCTGCTGAGGTATCTGCGACATTCAGCAGCAGCAGCAACAATAAATCTATACCTGTATCACATTATCATTCATTGAATTTGCCACATATAAACATCTGGCGCTGCATACCTTTTGTGTTTACTGCTGTTGTTGATGTTGTCAGTCCCAAAGGTTGTGCAATGAATTCTGGCACTGCGTCCAGCACTGCAGCCGGCAAAGTGCTGCGTGCTGCTTTCCCCAGCAGAGCTGTGCCGATCATCCAGGCAGCAGCAGCAGCATCTTGAAGTGTGTCAACAGTCCAACCAGACACTGACAGGAGCCAGCCAGAGATGCTGCAAGTGCAGTGAAAAAAAAGTCAAATTTCGAAATTTTATTTTGCTGACTCATGTTTAGGACTAGCAGGAAGTGACAGAAGCATATCCAAATGCTGCTATTTGTCTGCTTTTTTGTAGGACATCATACACACATACTATGTGTAAGATTCTGATTTATTCATTTCTATATTTAGAATGGAATTTGTGAGCAAGGAAACAGAAGATCGATCAGGAAAAAAACCACATGTTTTGATAGGAAGGCATGTAGTGCAATGTGGCAGACGATTTTGTCTCAATCTTGTCTCGCATCTGCTGATTTATGATCAAGTGCAATTCCTCCTAAAAGTTATATGATCAAATAAAACTTCCAGGTTCACCAGTGATTTATGGCATGAATGATGATGCTGTAGCTAACTTAAGAAAACTTACGGTCTGGTGATTTTGTCACTAATCGATGAGAAGGGCCACCCCAGTGCCCACACAAAGGTGAACACACTGTGATGGTCGATCTGCTCACTGATGCGGTACCTGGCAGCAGCAGCAGCAGCAGCAGCAGCAGAGGCAGCAGCAGCAGAGGCAGCAGCAGCAGAGGCAGCAGCAGCAGAGGCAGCAGCAGCAAAGGCAGCAGCAGCAGAGGCAGAGGCAGCAGAGGCAGCAGCAGCGGCAGCAGCAGTGTTATGACATGCAGCACACAAATAGGATGATGTGCTGCTTACGCAGCAGTAAGTACTCAATTCAGGACCAATAAGCTCATGTCAAACTTTATTTTCAAAAAACTTGAACAATTGGGATTGTAGCAGTAGATAATGCTGTTGATGAAGCAACATACTGGTGCATCAGCAGCAACAATTGATCTGTATGCCACAGGCCTAATCATTATACTTACGATTATCTATCTTATAAATCGATATATAACATTTATATAAGGTATATGGTAGGTAATACTATGATTACTGCTAGCTTTGTAGAGAAGTTTGTCTCTATGCACACCTAGAAAGACATACCTGCAGCACTCAAGCACTGCGGGATCAATTTGGGAAAAAGAAGCTTCAGTCACAGACACTGCGAACCTATTTTTTCATCCAGCCCCCTTATTCTTGTGAAAAAATCAAATAAACATTGGAGTTCAATATTATACGCAACACAAAAGCATGTAAGTGGCTTAAACCAAGTGGACATGAGTCTGCGTCATCACTCACAAGCCATCTGGGCACTTTCTGAGCCGCAGCAACACGACAGTTGGTGCATGATATCTCCTGAGGTAGAATGGCGCCAGTTTGATATTCAAATCCACCCAGGTGGCAACCATGTGGTCGTTGATGACCATCTCAATAAACTTCAGATCATAGTCGATGCCTGGCAGCAGCAGCAGCAGCAGGAGCAGCAGCGGAATAACCAGCAACGGCAGTTTCATTTGCCTCATTATGATATGATATGATAGCAGCAGCTAGCAAGCTCCTGGAAATATGCAGGTGTTATAGTCAATAGTGTTTACAGCAAAATATTCACCATGCAGTTGCCCAGACAATGCTGCCGCTGCTGCTGCTGCCATGACTTTCACCTGTTACTGCTGCCCTGTAGACTCCATAGTATGCATCTCTTCCTTGCACGTCCCCCAGTATATGCGTGAATCTGACATCATCAGTAACATACTTGGTCAGAATGTCGCGTTGGAGCTGCCTGCAGCAGCAGCGGCAGCAGCGGCAGCAGCGGCAGCAGCGGCAGCAGCGGCAGCAGCGGCAGCAGCGGCAGCAGCGGCAGCAGCGGCAGCAGCGGAAGACATGTGTAAATTAGCTGGTATTCATATCACAAGTCATTGCCTACGACTGACATGGGGCACTTGTACAACCTGGCCCACTGCCACTGCTGCCACTGCCACTGCTGCTGCACCTACCCTACCTGCTTTAACTTCTGTGTTGACTGTTATAGCCTAGCTGTTTCAGTAAGTGCTCGTGTAGTTGCCTCAGTAGGTAATAATTTAACAGGCACTGAGAACTGTGCATGTGCCATATGGCAATGCTTTTGGAGTTTGGAGCATGCATAGCACTGGCTTCCATCAATGAGGTGCGGAGTCCTTGAAAAAGTAATGAGATGTTTCAGCATAGTATGCCCATAAGAAACCCAGTTATTTCTACTTAGTGCTTGCAGCAGCTAGCTGTGGCAGAGGTGGCGTGCCACCAATGCTTAGTACAGTGCTATTATGTGGAGCACAATATCGATTCATCAAAAGGAGGGTTGTACATCTTCTTCATTTACCAAGAAAAACACAAAATTGTAGCCCACGAACGTGCTGCTGTTCTGATCAGGGGTGTTTTTACTATTTTTCTATGCAACAGACCTGCCCCAATCAGCAGCACATTTTTGGCAAGTGACAGCCCTGCTGTAGATTGATACAAATGGCCCCTGCTGTTGCTTACCTGTCATTCGTTGTCATACTCCTCATTATGTACTGCAAAATCTCTTCATCTGGACGCTCCATGCTGAGTGGTTGCTGATACTGTGATCGTATCGTGTGTCTGAAAATGCCTGTGGGCGTTGCAGCAACTTGATGCTGGGGCGTTTCAATGCACACTGGGGTCCGCACATTCTTACACCCAAACGAGCGCTCTCAGGATGCTGATTCGTCTGCAGCAATAAAGCAATCGGCTTTGGGCTACCCGTGCAGCATGTTCACATTCGCGCTGTCGTCATTCTTGGGCGCGGTACACTCCATAACAATCACGAGTAGGCATCATGAGTCTGGAGCTAGGATTTAATCACGATCCTATATCAAGCATGTCAGATGCATGCACGAAGTGTCCCTCGTGAAACCCTGACTTCGACACAGCTCACGAGGTCAAACAGACAGCGATGTTGATGCACACACTTGCAGCCGTTGGTTTGTTCAGTAGCTGTCCATCAGAAAATGTGATCATTACTCGAAGCAGACAGGCGATGCACCAGCGCTGGGAGTTCGACATCTGTTGCACAGCAGTTGAATGGAGGATCTTTATAGGCAGTGGGGCGAAGAAAGCTGTTGGTATGAAGCAGAAGCTGATATAGATGAGTACTACAATCTGCATGCGCCTGCAGAGCGTGGTCAACAGCGAACAACGCCAGGCAGTGTTGGCAAACGGGCCAAAAGATCTGATGCAGGCAGCACCAGAGCCCGAAGCGTCCCACCTGCAGCTGAGAGAAGGGTCAGACGACGCACTCAGGCTGGTCAGCATGAAGCCACAGGGGATGCCAGTTCTGCGGAAGTGTCAGGGGGAATTCACATTCATCAGCAGCAACAAGTCAACTGCAGGATAGACCTCAGCAGCCTTATGCTGCTCAGCAGCCTGCTGCAGCTCAGGATTAGAAAGAGCAGCTCATGCTGGCCTATTAGAAGCTTTACGTGACCTTGAGCCTTATATTCAACAGTTTTCAAGCAGTAACAATGGCGCCGACAGGGGTTCCATTGTTCCCGCCAGTTGGCAGCAGCGCACTGATCAAGGCTACAAGCAGTGGCGTCATAAGGCGCGGCTGCTGGCTGCCGAGCAGTTGCAGCAGGAAGCTGCACCTGATCATCAACAACAGTGCAGCATCTGTCAGTCAGCAGAGGCCAAGATGTGAACAGCCAGGTGTGGTTTCCTGCTTCTGCCGTGGAAGCACACAGCATGCTGCTCCACAACTGCCCATATAATACTGGCTTTGGTTCTGCAGGTGCTTCATTTGCAGCCCTGGTAGCGGCCCTGTGCTGCTGAGTGGAAGCTGTGACCATCAGCGGCATGCAGGTGTTCACTTCCACAGCTCTGAGAGTGCAGCACTATGATGGCTGCTGGAAGGATGCTTTATTTATTCATCCAGAAGGTGGGAGCTAGGCCAGCAGCAGCGGCATTGACAGTTGCGCACTTGCCTCACATACGACATATCTTTGCAGGATACTTCAAAATGACGCCCACCTGCTGCACCAGAGATGGTTTTTTGGGAGATGTCAGTGGCAGCAATGCTGAGCCTGCGGGACACAGACGTTTGGCTACATCTCAAGAGGTATGTCGCATTGGTCTGCAGGACCCACAGCCTGGCTCTATGCAGCATAAGCAACAGAACATGCTGGCTTGATCTGCTGGCTGACATGCAGCCAACCAGCACTCCACCAGCAGCTAAACCCTGTTGACAGGCCTCATTAGCATCCCTGCAAGTCTTGCTTGCACCCAGGGCTGACTGCTAGTGCTGCTTGCTACTGCTGCTGCTTGCTGCTGCTGCTGCTGCAGGCAGTGCAACACGCTCCTAAGGCACTTTGAAGCTCTTATGGCAATTGAAAGCAGCAGCAGGGCAACCTCAACAGCAGCAGCAGCAACCTGTGCACTTGCCCTACCACAGCTGGCCAGGTGTTGTGTGTGGTTTGAAGGTGAGCCACATCATGCGCATCCCTGCAAATGTTGTTCGCAGCGCAGCGAGTGCTGACTGCTAGTGCTGCTGCTACTTGTTTGGCCATCAGCCACACCTGCAGCAGTCTCATTGACGAGTGATTATCAGATAGTTTCAGCACTGTAATGGCAGAGGCAGCATCTCTGAATTGAGTCTCTTTGACCTGAAGCAGAGGCAGCTCAACAAACTCCAACCCCATAAGCTGCCCTGCCCTGTATCAACCAGTACTTGCATCAACATCTCAATCTCTTGTGTGCCGCTGCTGCTGCTGCTGCAGGCAGTGCAGCATGCTCCTGTGGCATTTGAAGGCAGCAGTCCTGACAGCCTCAACAGTGGCAGCAGCAACCTGTGAAGGCCGTCCACTTGCCCTACCAACTGGCTAGGGGCTGTAGAAGAAATTGAGCCATGCAGCAGGCTGGCATGGGGTTGGTTGAGATGGGGGTGGTGTGTGTGTCATATGTCACACTGTAAAAGAAATTGAGTCATGCAACAATTTGAGATGCAATGGCAAATGCACTGACATGCGTGGGGGCGCCACCCGGGTGTGATGCTTGTGCCTGCCTCGGCTGTCTGGCTGTCCACCGAGCTGTCCTTCTACGTCACATCATTACCTGTAAAAAAGAAAACAAAAAGTCAGCATCGACGTAGTCGATATGTCACACTGTGTTTATGTGGGTTCAACCCACAACAATTTGCTGCAGCAATGGCAGCATGGGGAGGAACAACACTGACGCGCCTGTCAGCGTAGCTAGGCAGGTTAGGTCGGCACTGACTGTGCAATGACATACTTGGCATAGATTAGCTCAAGGTCGTACGCTGTAGGTGCTATGGCATGTTGTGCATACATGCTGAATGTAATGCATCACCACAAGTAGGACTTGTTTTCTTGCACACTCAGAGCGATGCAGCAGAGCTGTTGCTCACTTATTGAGTCACTGCACAGGCAGTGCCGACCTAACCTGCCTAGCTACGCTGGCAGGCGCGTCATGAATATCCAAAAGTCACTGATTGCGCTTGCCACAAGACGTAACTGAAGTTTGTGGCTGCAAAGGTTGAGCGGTCTGCTGCCAGCTAGTAGTCCAAGCATGACGCTGCTGCTGCTGAGATACCACATGGGCAAGTCCAACAGCAGGGATCGTCACAGATGCCGCTGCTGCTGCGTGGTGCCGCATTGGTACTGCATGTGTTGTAGATGGTGCGATTGTTGCCATCGCAGCAGGTAGTGCATTGGCAAGCCCAGCAGTTACTGCTGCGGTGCTGCTGCATGACCCTCCAATTGGCCTTACTGTAACTCAGTACTATGTAAGCTGCGCAGACTTGATAATCCAACCCTGACAGCTGCTGCTGAGGGCTGTGAAGCTGCGGTGCCTGCATCTCTCAGCTGTGCATACCACGCACTGTAAGCTGGATCAATGCAATTGCTGCACCACAGCAACTGGGTCACCAGCAGCTGCAGCCTGTTCGTCCATGTGCGCAAACCACTTGAGGATCCCGGCCCGTGCTGCATAGGGCCTGCCTGTGATGAAGGTGACAGGCTCATGCGGCCAGTGGAGTTTGGCTGCCTTGAGTGAGGCCCTCCTTGCTTGAAACTCCAGCACCCTGCTCCATGGCGCGGGCGCTGCTTTGCCCGTGGCAGATGCCAGCCAGTAGGAAGGTAGGTGGCCAAAGGTGAGGTCGATGTCCGTGTCGCGCACCTTCAGCCTGGCACGCAAGAACTCCTTGAGCTCAGAGTCAAGGACCTACAGCAAGAGTACGACAGAAACCAGAAGCAGTCAGCAAGCTAGCTGCTGATCATGCTAGCACCATGTATGAACACATAGAAGCTGCTGCAACATGAAACACCTGCTTTAGATGCCTTGTGACTATTCATACTCAACAGTAAGGGGTGACCAGCCCTCCAAGTTTGTCGAAGCTGCAGTAACTACTTACACAGAATGGCAAGCACCAGGGGAGAACATCATACGACAGTTGGACACTTGAGTGTTACCAAATGTCTACTATGTCATATCTGGTTTGAAATTCAAGTTCCACAGCACTGTCTAGCACTGACCATTGGCCTCATCAGCTCCTCCAGCTTGTCTAGCAGCTTCGTGTGTTGTAGATTACCATCCAGCAGATGAGGGACATAGTGGCCAAACTCGTCTAGCTTGAAGCATAGCCGGGAGGTGTCAAACGCCCACTCTATGGGCTTAAACAGCAGGAGACCATTGCCTATTGAATCAATCTGTCCTCGCAGATCAAGCACCCACATGCACCTGGAGAAGGCAACCGCAATGCCAATCAGGGTGTGTTGCTCGATACAAGGAAACGACCAGCATGCATGAATCTGGCAACGCCGCTGACTGCCAATACCTGGTGCAAGCAGGCATGCTTTAAATTAACTTATGCCAGGCTCGGCATGGAGCGCTCCCTGGTATAAAGAAATCAGTTATTCTAATTTCTTTATATTCTGCCGGAAGTGGGCGAAAAAGGCTCTCCGAGCCTGCGCAGGTTGAGACTGAGTTTTGGGGGATTTTTCCCCTTTTCTAAAACCCTTCAATGTTGCGTGGCTCTATCTCTTTTACAGGGTAATGCTTGCAGTCCTCGGCAGTACTGCACCGTGCCACCGGGTTCTACTTAGTATGTACAAGTGCAAAAGAAATTTAGCCATGCAGCAAGTTGGAAGGCTATGGCAAATGCGCTGACATGCGTTGGGGGCGCCACCCTGTGTGCCTGCCTGGGCTGTCCTGGCTGCCATATGATGCACTTAGCTGCCACCAAAGTCCCACACCAGGTATTACTTGAGCGCTTCCAGTCATCAGCTCCTCCAGCAGGGGTGTCCATCGCCCAGGGTTGCATGCATGCAATGCAAGGTGATTAGTGCGCATCATGGCACATGCGGTGGCTGTGTGAGCCTGCTTTACAGACTGTCTCACAAATGAGCTGATGGTTTTGCTGCTGTTGCTGCTAGCCTCTGCACCGCCGCCATCAGCTTTGCATGAGCCTCATCATACACATCAGCCCCCACAGCATCACGCACGGCCGCCATCCAAGCCTTGACGTTGGGATGAGGAGCCAGCAGCTGATCAAATTGGGGTGCTGAGGGCTCAGCTACCATCATCCTGCAAATCAGCAGCAACAGCAGGGGCGGACCATGGACCCTATCACCAGATGACCAGTATGATACACTGCTGCAGAGGCACCGCTATAGATATGAAGCCACACAGAGATTCAACCCACGTCAGGGCACCACCATACAGCATAAATACTCCATTGCACTTGCAGCATCCTGCATACTGCCAGGAGCTGCTATCGCTGTTGTTGTAGCTGTTGCAGCTTGCTATACAATCTCTTATGGATGTGTTACTAGAAAACAGGCAATACATATACTTGTGTTTACACCTCAAGCCCGGATGACAGTGTCCAAAACGCCATCATGACGTCTGCTGCTTACTTCATCTGTTCAAGTTCACAGCAGCACAGCAGATCAGGTATCGCCACGTCCTGCCCCGTCATGAAGGGACGGTCTTTCAGCCAGTACCCCTCAAGATCCCTCAAAGCCTGCTGCAAAGTCTTGTGCCCATCAGCAGCAACCTCCTTGAGAGCAGGAACCTTGAAAATTTGATGGCCTATACAACATGGGCACATGCAGCTGATACCTTGGACATAATTTTGCAGCAAGTTGTATTGTGATGGCTTTGCAAGTGATGTGTGCTGTGTTGGTCATGTTGATGCATGGCAATTGCTAACAGACCAATACAACGCTGCCAAGACACTGTTGCACATCTTGTAGAGCATGGTCCTGATGCTGGTTTGTACTTAAGCAAACAAACAAATGAATGCATGAATGTCATGCAAAAGGTGGGGTGGTCCCTGGGCACAAGCACACATGAGCTGGCAATTTTTGCATTTACTGTTTCAAATGCAAGTTGCAGGTCTGAACGTGAAGCAGTGCGAAAAGTGAAACCAGAACAACCCACAACCCACAACATATCTGTATGCCGGTGGCACAGGAGCAAGCTGTCTGCAGAGCCGCCTACTGTCCGTTGCAACAGTCACTGAACAATCAGGCATTGATTAATTTGGCAGGTTGAGTAGCTGGCCAGTGGCCTCAACTGTTAATGCATAACTAGCACACAGCAGCTGTGGCTCCGATCAGCATGCCTGTATCATGTATACATCCAGGCGTCACATGAACTCAAGAATTCTTGATATTCAAACGTACCAATGACAGTGTTGAACACGAGCTTCATGGCCCCTTGCCGGATAGTTGTATGCTGCCAGTGCACTGCTGCCATGTACATTGCCTTTTCCTTGAGGGTTGCATTGCTGCTGCTGCTGGTGGGGTGCCAGTGCTGCGGGGCATTGTAGAGGTCTGCCAGGTAAGACATGATGGCTGCTGACTCTGGCAGATGCAGATCATCATCAACAAGGAAGGGTACCTGCCGAAAGGAATCATTCATCAGAAACAGTATCAGTTGTGGAGCAATGCACGGTATAAATGAACATGCTGGGATGCCTGATGCTTCTTGAAGCAGTAGGTAGCTGAGGCCAGATACTCTTGTGTTGGGTGCGCGGTCTGTCGATTAAGGGGACGCTGTGTATAAAACGCCGTTGACTATGAGTTTACATAGCATTTAAGTGTGACTACGGCAGTTACCTTTCCCAAGGGGTTGATCTTGAGGTATTCTGGCTGCCTGTGCTCCATCTTATCAACTCGGATGAGCTTCAAGTCCACCGGGAGATCCAGAGACCTGCATAAGATAGAATAAAGATGTTGATATATTCCTTAATGTGACATGTGTTCCCTAAGCGGCACACGGAGCGTCTGCTGCTTGACTATCCTCCCTTGGCGTACTTGCAGAGTATGTAGCACGCCCTTGTGGGCTGCGACATCAGATCACCATAGAGTACCGGCATATAGTTTGCTTTATGCAGTTTTGGCGTAGATTGCCTGAGGGTGCCACGTATCACAGGGGCGTGACGTACTGATGCAACGTCGAAGCAACGGCAACCTTTTGAGATGTGAAGGAACTGCACTGAAGAGCCGTGTATGCGTATTATGAGCACTTATCAGGTCCGAGCGAGCGCCCCAGTCGCATGCTACAAATTCATGTCTTCTGTACTGTTGTTATATGACAGCTCGTACTTGCAAGGGATCTTTGGGCACTTAGGCAAGCGAGCTTCCTCTACCTGCAGGTGATCACCGTGTACATCATACTCATAGCACGTAACTCGTTAGAATTGCAACTGACCATAGAGTCTGCAAACAGCGACGTGTCCATTTCACGCTGGGCGACAGTATTAGACCGAGAGCTGCTAGGAGTCTGCACTTACAAAAAAGCTTGCAATGCTGTGTCAACACTTACATCAAGCGCCATGCGCACTACATCGCCGGGCTTTCAGCAGCAACAGTAGACCAGCAGGTATCAGCAGGTTGAGGACCTGGTTATTTCGCCCATTGTTGGCCAAGATCTGAGTAGTTGACTTTTTTTGCAGTGTTGAGAGTGCGATGTGCTGCGGGGCAGCCTTCTGTAGTGGTAACTAGGGAGCAGGGCAAGAATGGCAAGCTCATCAAGGCCCTCAGCAAGCACAATATCAACTGTGTAGAGCTTCCACTTATACAACATGCGCCTGGGCCAGACAGGTAATGCGCCATAGCGCTTATTAATACCGCTTGTGAATGCTTCATGTCATGCAAACAGTATGCTGCAGCCTTTTAAAACCAAACAGCAACTTGCGGTACCCTGCAAGTGCACACTGAACAGGCAACAGATCAACCATCTCAGCGCCATCCGCAGCTTGCAAATGTGCTGTCTCACTCATTTTATTGTTTCATTGATGCATGTTGCTGCAGGGAAAAGCTGCCTACCCTGCTGCAGGAGGGTGCATTTGACTGGATCGCTTGCACTTCTCCTGAATCAGCAGCTGTGTTCATAGAGGGCTGGAAAGCAGCTGGCCAACCAAAGGTGTGTCCTAGCAGCGTTCTAAACATTCAAGGCTGCAATATCAGAGTGCATCAACTTGGATGAAGGCCGCTCACCTGCTACAGGATAAAACGACGAGGTAGCAGTATGTACACAACCATTGTGTCTCAAGCATCACAGTCATTTGCTAAGCTGTACAATAGTGTAGGTGTTGGTCTGAAGATAATGGGCCTAGCCCTCAGCAGAAGCCACGGGCACTCTGTTTGTAACAACATCTGCAGCGATCACCACCCACCACTCATGCATGCGTGCTGCAGCAGCACCTGTGAGTGACTGCATGTCAATCACTGAGCAAGCATGTATCAACCTGCACTTGCATTCTTACTCAACATCCGTGCCCGTGAACGCTCAAGGCTGCTGGCAGCCGCAAGTGAGCGTTATGTTTGCTGACTGTACATACTGGCTGTACTGCGAAGAGAGGATGGTAGTAATTGATTAAGAATCCGCCTGCGACAGACCGGGCGCGAGGCCGATGGCAGTAAATGCTATGGCTGATGGTATCAATTATTATTATACTGGCTGTACTGCTCTGCTGCGCATCTCGGGTTCTGCAAGAGCAGGTCCGAGTGGCTGTTGTAGGTGGAGGCACCGGAGATGTCCTAGACGCAGCAGGAATAACACCCGCATTCACTGCTTCCAAGGTATGGACTGCTGTATATGCTTGACTCAGTATCGTGGCCCTGACCTTTGGTGACTGTGTATCGCTTTGTCAAGTGGGCTGGTGTCACAGGGGTAATCCTCACTAGAGGGTCTCAGAGCTGTATCATGTGATAGTCGTGTTGCAGCGGCTCTGCTTCGGGAACTCAGCGCAGTCAACAGGCTGCTGCTAACTCAGCGCAGTCAACAGGCTGCTGTTGTCGTGCAATGGTATGTTGCAAACTGGCCTGATAGCAATGCTGGTAGCCGGGGCTTCAGGACAGCAAGTAGCACTTCAGGCTGCTGTTTTGGTTAATTAGACTCTTAGGGCCGTTTGGGCAGCCTTGCAGCAGCAGTGGCAAGTTTTGAGAGCTGCCTCAATGCTTTGCAGCCAGGGTGGCTTCGCCGATGAGGGCAGCTGCAGACCATCTGATGGCTGTGCTCTGTCAGACGCCATTCATTGTTGTTCCAGTAGATGTTGTTTTCATTCTGCAGGCTCTTGGAAAGGTCATGGGTTCAGAGCTGCCTCACATAGCTGGTGGCACTGATGTTGTTTTGTACCCCGCCAGCGTGAAAGCATCACAGGACTTACAAAACAGCTTAGCAGCAGCAGGCTTCAGGGTCAACCGCATCAACACGTACAACACTGTAAGTGTATTGCATTGTCCAGATTGGAAATGTGCTGCTGACTTGCTCCTGTGGACACTGCGAACCCTGTCAGTCCTTCATCGGGTTTGCTTTCATCGGGTGTGTATACAACCTATAGATGCAAGCAAAAGTCCACAACACCGCCGCTGCTGGCGACCTGATCAGGCAGAGACCTCTTTAAGCCACGTAGCAGGCAACATCAGTTGTGCTGCTGTAGCAGTGCCTTGGCCCAAGGCCCAGACCCTCAAGGACTCTGTTGAGCTGCTCAGCATGTCACAGCAGAACCCAGCACAAAGAGTACCATAGATCCTTTCTCTAGCCCAATTCTGACTGCCTGGTGGATGACCGGTGGTTTGTGTTCTGTAAAAGAAATTAAGCCATGCAGCAAGTCGATATGCTATAACAAATGCGCTGACATGCGTTGGGGGCGCCACCCTGGTATGATGCTTGTGCCTGCCTTGGCTGCCCTGGCTGTCCTTCCAGCTGCCACCAACGTCCTGCACCATGTATTACCTGTAAAAAGAAGGAGTTTTGTGATGAGTCATTGTTCGTCATGTGCCAGTTTCTCTTAGCCCTGGTGGCTCTCTGTGCTGTGCTGTGGTGCAGGTGGGCGTCACAGATGTTGATGCCAATTTGTTGCAGCAGGCCATCGCTGCTGATGTCGTCACTTTTGGATCTCCATCAGCTGTCAAGTGAGTGGCAACAGTGCAGTGCCACTGCACTGTTATGATGACGTTTGTACAAGGATATTGTCTGCCAAAGCCGTCAGCATGCTGTTTGCACCCAGCCCAGGGCCCTGAGCTTGGCAGCGCTGTTAGCCAGTTGCACATGCGCACATCTTTGCAGGTAGCACCTCTGGTGTGGGATAGGTTATCTTAGGAGTTGCGGGTTGTTCAGGAATTGGAGGTAACACCCCTGTGGCACTCTGTCACTCAGCAGTAATGCTTGAACCTTTCTGTGTCACCGAGACTCCGACCACCTGGCTTGATGAAGATGCCAGAGCAGGCCACATCGACCAGTGTCTAGACTCTCTCAATTGCGCTGTCCATTAGTGATGAGCCCGAATGAGGTTAACAATGCATTGCTTTTCCTGATGTCACTGTTTTGCAGGGCCTGGGTGGCGCTAGTTGGCCTTGAGGCTGCCAAGCAGAAGCTGTCAGTGTGCATTGGCATCACATCGGCACAGGCATGCTGGAATGCTGGGTTGGACAAAGTGCTCTATCCTGAAGCTCCAGGCATTGATAACTGGGCAGAGAATGTGGTGAAGGGCCTGCAGGAGATGGACAGGCTACCTGCTCTTGTTGCCTAAAAGTTGCCGGCAGCACAGACAATTCGCTGCTGAGACAGAAGCACGTATAAATACAACAGTAACAAGACTGTAACAGAGACAGAGCTGAGAACCATAGTACAGGTTGCAATGCTTTTGTCAATCCGCTCTGAAATGTGTTCAGCGCATTCCCGGGGATTGTGGAAAGAGAGAGTGGAAAGAGAGAGTAAGCTCCTGCATCATACATGACCTGTGAATGCCGGTTGGCAGCGCTGTCTGAGGGACTGCCACCCTGAAATTGTCTGGGAAGTGATATTGGGGCCAGCAGATGCACAGCTTGCTTTATCTGCTTGAGTGGCAGCCTTCACCTACTCGACATGTAGAGTAGGACTAAAATCTTGTGCAGTGAAGTCGAGCACCAGCATTTTTTCTTACTTCATGAGTCAAGTTGGCGAAGGTTGGTTTCTGTGGTATATCACCTCTTAGAGCAGTCAGAGCATGCAGCTTCATTGCCCTGTGAAGGCAGAACTGCCATTAAATGCAGCGATGGCCCTTGCTTGCAACAGAGGCAGTAGGAGGAGATTGAGGAAGCAACTTCACCGGTTGAACATGAGCTATGGATGTCCTGCAGTCCACTGTTGTACGACATCATAGAGGAAATTGGTCTTGATCTTGGTTGATACGTGCATGAGTTGAACGTTCAGGAGATTGGTGTTGGATATCCAATTGGTACTTGTGACAACCAGAACCAAGAACCTAGTCCCATGTAAAGAAGCTGTTCCACAAAGCTCAGTGACAGTGCAGTAGATTGCCATCCAGGTGCAATTGTCCCATCAGTCCTGCCCAAAAAGCTTTCGCCAACGTGCTGCATGACACACTGCCTTGTGCACTGCAAAGAGGATCCTTGGGATGGCCAGTGCATGAAACAGCAGCAGGGGCGAAGGTCTCACGCTCACGAGATGATAAAGCAAGGATACTAAGACTGCCCGCCAAGCCCGCTTGCGCTGGGCCACACTCACCTTGCTGCTGCAAGCAAAAGCTCCAATTGAAGCATCAACACTTACCAGCAGCAGCTGGCAATGGATGACCCATGGCTCCTGCTGTGCAAGGCACTGTCAGAGCTGCAGATTGCTGGCCTGGCCCACTGGAAAGGCACTGCACTGCTGCTCGTGCCACCTGCAGGGTGCTGCTGTGATAGTGAGGTGACCTGCAATGGCAATGAGGGCAGAAGATAGATCAGAGAGTGCACCAGCAGTGTGATCTAAAATGAAATCATTAGGGAACAGTCGCGTCACTGCAATGGCCCACAGCCAGTGATGTATGTCATGGTCCAAGGCCTCAGGCAACTGGCTTTCAGCAGCCCCCAGGGGCTAATGATGGTCGATCCTAGATAGCAGTAGTTTCTCCATGGCCCAACATAAAACAGGATGACACAGACACCACAAAGCTAGACAATAACAGCAGGCCACCACTAACGTTTCCATTTGCAAGTCACTGACAAGCCACAGCAGGGGCCTCAGAAAGCCGGGTATCGGCAACCCCGAAGGGTTACGATGGTTGATCCTGGAGTACTGGCATTTCATCACAAGCCACACCACACAGCGTTGGCTGACAATACAGCTGTTGCTGAGCAGATGCTCGAATTAAGAACGACATCACCACAGGGTTAAACACTCCACACAACCACAGTCTAATGGTGCGAAACAGTGAGCATCAGTTTGTCAGAGGTGATAACTTTCTACAAGGCCAGTGGCCCTTCAGAAGAACGAAAGTATTTTTGGGTCATCTCTTGCTCACCATCGCCAAAACAAAGCTATACACCACTTTGCAGCCAGCTGACACCAGGTACAGAGAAACCCTCACTGCAGGCAGCTTTGATCTATCCAGCGCCCACCTGAGGCGACAGAAGCCTTGCATCTACCAGCATACCCGCGAGTACATTCTGTCAAGCCTTTGAGCAGCGGACTTGCTTCAAATCTGGCCGCCAAGCGACTCCGATGCTGCATTTGCCCCGTTCGGAGAAAGATACAGAAGTCCCCAGTGTATAGCGTGGCGGACTACTGGGACACTCACCTCGGCATCTCCGGCCTCACAGCTCAAGCCATTCAAGGCAGCATGGCCGCCCAGGCAGTGCAGCGGGCTTATAACGGGGTGTTACAGTGTCACAGCAACAGGCAGCGGATCGACCTTTTCTGCAGCACATTGCCTGCAAGGGACATGGCGCATATTTCCTCCTTTGGTGCACTGCCCACACCACGTCCAACCGTTGAAACAGTGTCTGCTATCTTCTGACCACACAGGCCAATCACCGCAAGAATCGATCGTCTTCCTTTGCATTTGAGATATTTGCACCATTCTGCAGTGGCCCGCTGTAACTCACATCTGTGCCTAAGCGTTACAGCAGACGTGGCACTAATGCTAGCATCACAGACCGTAGCACAGCTCGCGCCCTACGTTGGTTCAGCTGTTGCGTTAGGCAGCTGGGTTGCTGGTATAAATGCTTTGAGACGCAGCTTTGCGTCAGGTATCAACTCACGCATGCACGAGCGCTTGTTAGAGTTGTGTCAGGACTGTTGGAGTTCACAATTGCATGTTGATGCCGCAGGGGGTTCTGCTATCGTAGAAGTTAATTCAGCAGCTGATTATGACAATATAATGAACCAGTTGAAAGGTAAGTCAGTTCATGCTGTTGCATGGACAGGTGGGAGCAGCATGCACAAGCAGAAGCGCTCCGCGCATGCTGTGAAACGCTTCTTAGCATGGCTTGCTACATGCTGTACAGTATCAACAAGAAAATCAAGTATCCGCTGCACATGCACATGCTACAACAGCCTCAACACATCAGAAGCCACAGTATGTGAATAGCCAGGTCTGTGCCTAAGTGGCGTCAACGGTCCTACCATGCACTCTTGCATGGTGGCACAACCTGCAGGGTTGTCTGGTTGGGCCGCAAGCAGCACATGCAACAGATCGACAGCATCACTGCCGTTCTTTGCTGTTGCTGTCCGCAGATGCTGGGTCGCTGGGTATCATTGACTTCACAGCCAAGTGGTGTGGACCTTGTAAGTCCTGACTGTTGACTTGAAATCACAGTGTCTTAGTTGCCTACCACAGTATTCGCCCCACAGTGCAGAGAATAGAACTGGCTATGATGCATTTACACCAAAACCTGACACACCCTACACCAACGATGTGGCTAGAACAGTCACAGATGCTTGTGCTTGTCTTTATGGATGTTGCTTGGTTTTATCTCTTCATCTCTTCTTTAAATCTGCCGGGCTTGCAGCATCTAGTAAAAGGCTTGAGGAACACGGAACTTCAGGTACCTCTCCAGCTCATATCTTGCAGTGTGTGGCTGGATCCTGCATGTCATTGCTGAGTAGCACCACATGTGAAGAAGCTGAGTTGACAGACTGGTTTATTGCTTGACTTGACTCCTGCAGGCAAAGCCATTGCTCCAATCTATGAGCAGCTTAGCCAGCAGTACCCTCAAGTGAAGTTCATGAAAATTGACATCGATAATGAAGCAGTTGCCCCTGTAGTACAGGAACACGGGATAACTGGAGTGGTGAGTGTCTTATTGGGATAGCTGCAGATAGTTTTTTTATGCAGCATGTGCAGCAGAGTGCGGCGGCACCTGGTCTTGCAGGATGCTAGTCCTGCAGCATGCATCAACTGCACCTGCTCATTTGTGTTACACACTTTGCTTTGAGGTAGACCAGGAGATACAGCCCCAGGCTACAGCAGGCAATAGCACTTACCCATGGCCACAGAACAAAGCCATGTCTGAGTTTTGCTATCTGTGAAATAGAGGTTGTCGCACGCTGTACAAACACACACAAGCTTGCTGCCTTGTTGTCTTTCAAGGCTGTTGGTCGACTGTCGTGGATGTTGTTCTCCTTGGTGTGTGCTTGCAGCCAACATTCACGGTGTACAAGGGTGCCAGAAAGGTTGAGAACTTTACGGGAGCTCGAGTAGATCTGTTAAAGAGTGTACTTCAGAAGCACAGCAGCTAAGATGGTGCGGGCAAACCCAAGGCAGCGGGAGCGGCAGCCATACAGCAGTCCAGTGCAGAAGCAACGTGCTATCGAAACAACAGGTCACACAGCAGCGAGGGCTGCGAAGTGTCAAGCAGGCGTTCAAATGCTATGCACCCAAATTCTGGTACAGCCGCATCAACAGCCAAGCTGCTGTGGCCGTCAAGTCAAGTTGTGCTACAAGCAGTTTACAATAGCAATCTCTAGATGTGGTCAGTTGTAGCCTACAACTGATGAACACGGTGTTCATCTTCAGCGTGCTTGTCAGGGTTTTGAGGCTCTGCTGTCAGGGCATGAGCCAGGAGCCCTCCCTGATCTTTAGCGGTCCAAAGTGTCAACCTGCTGCTGCATGCATGGAGGATTAGTTATTTGGTTTTTCTACATCTACTGCCATTGTGGCATATGTCCTTGTCTACATTTCCACTGCGAATGCGCCTGCAAAGGGCGACATTGCCTCAGGCCCCACTGTTTAGTGGCACTGCGCACTCTTCGTTACAGGTTACTGTATGAATATTTTGTTACTCAATGACTCCTTCCACCCGCGACCCTCATGCTGCTTGTATCATGACGGATGTACGATTGGCCTGTGCTGCTGCTGGTCACAACCAAGGGTTGGGGGCTAACAGTTAAGTTGTCTTCTAGTTGGCTGGTGGAGCGCTGCTAAACAAAGTAGGTCTGATTGCCAAGACAATACAGGGCATCATCTCGCCATGCCGGTTTTGCCGCCCGAGATGGGTTGCCTACTGCCGTGCACTTCACAACAAACAAGTTTGCGGCCTCCTGTATTGACACAAAGGCCTCATGTTCAACTAAAGTACTGCAGTGAGCAGACGTCTGAAGCACGGTGGCATCGAAAACGCACTACCAACTGGGCATCTGTCCAGGAATTGCAGCAGCTAGGTACTTGCAGCTCAAAGCCTGTCGACTTGGCTGACCGCACGGTAGCTATTTTATGGGACCTTGATAATGTAGTCCCGTCCTCCCTGGTCCTAGATCTGGCGCCTGCTGTAACCGAGCTCAAGGTGTGTAGCACATCTGCTGGCACTGCAGAAAGCCCATTCACATTGTGGACTGTGGAAAAGCAGTAGAAGCGGATGCTTCTGCGTCCGTGAGCAAGTATGCATCCAAACCTAAGTCTCCATCTTTCAACAGCTCATTGTGTTTCTCAAGCGCTTTTCTGCTGTGTGACAGGAGCTGTTGGCATCATGGGGCGGAAAGGTCCAGACGGTTGCTCTTTACGCTAATGACGTCACATACACAAGGCTAGGTAAGACTGTTAAGCACAGTCGTTTGTTTGGGAGGCATATCACGTGATGTTAGCACAACAGTCTCCAGTTAAGAGCCATAAAGCTGTCCTTCAATTACAGCAATATTGAAGCTGTTAATAGCTGAAGTACAACCTGTCCATTTAGCAGGTGCACAACACTCATACGGCCTGAGCTCGGCTTCAGCTGACAGCAACACTAATGTAAGCTGCTGCAGCTGTGTAGAGCACAGAGTACTCGCCAGCAGTATATAGCAAGATTTCTATGCCGTTGCCAGTGATCTTCTTCTCATGCCATTTCAACTGTTTGTTAGCAGTTGGTGGCCCAGCAGTTGGCATCAGTATGCATACTAACACTCAACAACAACAACAACAACAACAACAACAACAACAACAACAACAACAACAACAACAACAACAACAACATCTCAGAAGGCTTCATGGCCCAGGGTTTGTAACACACCAGGGTTTGTAACGCACCAGCCAGCTGCAGAGAACTAAGCCCAACCGCCGTCTGGTGCTGCACTGTTGGCATGCGTGGTTTACCTGCGCAGGTAAACCGCTGGTGTTGCAACTGGCCGAGTCTGACATCAAACTGGTCAGAGTGCAGCGCCGCAATCAAGCAGCGGATATGCAGCTAACCGCAGATGCCTATGCCTTTGCACGAGCACATGGCTGCAGCAGTTGCATAGTATGCGTTTCAAATGACAAAGGTTGGTTATTTTCTGGCTGCAGAACCTGTCTCTGTGTGTGTGTGCCTTCAACAGTCAAAAGTTCAATGCAGAATAACAATATCACTGCGACTGATGCCAGACTATCAGTGCTTTACTGTGAGTGCACCACATTTGAGGTCAGGCTTGCTTGTACAGCAGTGTTGTCTTTGAGGCAGACACCGCTATGCAACTAATAATGCCATGCGAGTAATAATGATGTTGTCGGTGTTGGCAATACGTTGTAAGGCAGCAACAGTATTTCAAGAGGCTTACATCATCATACTGTGGTTAAAGCAGCAACAGCCTCAATTCAGCTATCCCAGCAGCGCCAAATGAACACATTGCCAGGGAAAGCAAGCATCTGCCTCACTATCAATGGAATTACTGCATCTGCTGTATCAATAGCCAGCAGTATAATTGCCAACAGTCACAAGGATGGACATTATTTGCTGCTGCTGCTGCTGCTGTTGCTGCTGCTGTAGGGTTTGCCCCAATCCTATCATACATCAACAGCCTGGCAGTATTCACCATACTGGTAGCATCATTCCCCAGCCGCAAAACCCTGCCCAACCTGCTGCCAGACCTGCATAAACATCCAGTAGCGCAGAAGTGCAGGGCAGCAATCTCTTGGCAACCGGCAGCAGCAGCAGCAACACGTCGGCTGCAGCAGCAGCAGCAAAAGAAGAAGAAGAAGGTGTGCAACAGCAACAGCGAAATGCACACAGCAGGAAATACCACCAGCACCACCACCAGCACCAGCAGAAGCAGAAGCAGTAGCAGAAGCAGTCAGAGGACATCAGCTTCAATGGACTCTGGTTGGTACCTGCTGCACCAGATACAGCGCTGCCCAGATCCTGCATCACCCTCAGGCCATGAACACTCAACATCAAAATCTGGTACAGGAGACATCGATGGCAGCAGTAGCAGCGATATCAGAAGTGATCACGGCAGAGAATGTGTCCCTGCTACGTTTTTTGAGGCAATATGGGTCAGACATCCAAACGGATGATGTGTGATACGAAGCTGTCTGATAATTTCCAAGTAGGTATACCGGATTACGTAACTGGGGAATCTAATCTTATCTTCTATGAAACAATGTAGTACTGGTACTCACAACTCTCACAGACGCACAGTGAGCCTTGCCTGGCCAGAAGTGCTCTCTAGTAGCAATGGCATGAATGCATCATAAGCACAGGGCATGGCAGCGGCTGTGCATCATACTGTCAGCATGCTGTTGATGCCACCTTGACCTGGATTGGTTTAATTGATAATGATTAGTACCTGCTGTTGTTGTGGCTGCTGCTGAAGATTATGAAGACGTCCATGGTGCTCATTTGCCAACTGCAGCAGTGGGCGTCCGGAAGGCACTCCAGCAGTTGAATTACAGTCCTGCAAGTGGAAAACAAGGTGAATTACATGTTGTGTAACAGTGTGTCTACCAGGCCACCAGCAGCAGTGCACATCAATCATGCGCTTGTGAGGGTTTGCCCAGACAACAGCCTGTTGTTTACTGAACAAGCAAACAACGTTACCGCCTGCATGTGCGTACACCAAGTTCTTTACGATGTCCTGTCTTACAACAGTATCTGTGGTAATTTTCAGGCATTCTTAAACCTCTATTCCTCTTGTACAGCTGCTGGCGATATTGATGGATATTTGCTGCAACCACAGGCGGCATATACATATAACAATATGTTGATTATACAAGCCGGTGCATAGAGTGTTGACAGACGGGCTGAAGTGGCTTACTCATCCACAATTCATAGAGTACACTCTACTTCTTACCTACTCTGATGCCCAAGGAGGTTTGAGCCCTCAGCTGCCCAAGAAGTGTACGCTGTCAAGTGGCATGTGAGTGGAGTGCTGCAATTCAGACGTGCCACGAAGGCTTCGATTTAGATACTTATTGCTACCATTTGTAATATACACTGTTGGGCTGAAGGTATCCAAACTCTGTGATGGTTCAGCCTGAGACGGTCTCAGACTGCTAAACATGTCATTATGTTGATCAGGATGGCCACAGCAGTGGATAATCTGCAGCCAAAGCTGCTTTGCTAGTACGCTGCCAGCATTGCATATGCTAGTATAATACCAGGACAGGGTTTGAGCAGAAAGTAACGTGTGGAGTGGCCCTTATCAAGACAATCGTGACTCCCAACCGCTCTAATATCTTTTCTGTCCTATGGCATGCAACTCATTATTCTACCAACATTCTGTCCACCTCTAAAGATGACAAAAGACGACATGTCCCTCAAGCTCCATACGTGTGAAGCAACCTCGAGGAGGAACATACTCTACAGTTTTCACTGTTGTACGCTGTGCAAGAGATTGAGCCCATGCATGTGTTACTGTGGTATTGCAGGAATCGACAGTCTTGACACTGGTGCAGTCACGGTCGCGGCAACTCTGAGGACTGCACCATGATGGCATTAGGCCAGTCCACACACCAGAACAGTGTGCCGGAGGTCATGATGGGCAGCCGCTGCGGCAGTACATCATGAGCTGAAGGCCTAGGCTGGTGCATCAAGCGGCTGGTGTACGGCCTGGATCGGGAGTGAGTGTGGCCCCACAATAATCAAGGCGCTTCAGCGAGCACGGAGAGAATGGCAGAGAGAGAGGGAGCAGGCACCAGAGGGCAACTGCACCCGTGTCATGGCATGATAATCATCTCCCTCTGCTCCATGCCTAGGGCTTTGTGGCCCCGGCTTGGAGAGAGTGGCAGAGAATGGCAGAGAGTGGCAGAGAGAGAGAGAGACAGCTGGGGTGTAGGTTCACACTGTGAGCTGACAGTTGAATCATCGTAGTCTGCATTGTGCAATGTCACAGCACACTGGCATACCAAACGCGTATGGTGCGGTCAGTGAATTTGAGGCACTACAGCGATTCCTGTGTCTGCCTGAAGGTGGAGCCCAAGGGTGTCATCTGGACATAAGTGACCAATATTCCAGAGATTCCAATCGCACCTAATGTCAAGTTGGCACTGTCAGCTCAGTGAGATTCTTCAGGGACTTTTGATTGGACCAAAGACATCTGGTTGTCCTGCAAACATGTTGCAACTAATCAGTTGCAGCGGCTGCTGTTATCAACAAGAGCAAACTTGTCAGTATCTACATCTGATCAGGCAGTAACGACTGTTAAATTGCTGAGGTGTTGTGAGGTTTAGTATGTTATGGAGAAGGTCTAGGATTGACTGTTCCATATCCCATTGTCTCCATATATGCATCCATACTATGCATAAGTTGCAACATCGGGCGCGAGGCCGATGGCAGTAAATGGCTGATGGTATAAATCATTATTATTATTATAAGTTGCAACAAATAAGACTCGGGAAGTTCCCTGTCCCAGAGAAATACTGGAAACAGTCATCACAAACATACACTTATGATCACAGAAGCGGCTACTGCTCCTCCTTTTTACAGGTAATACATGGTGCAGGTGTAGTGTGGAATTGCAGTCATTGTGACGCTGCTAGTCACAGCAGGAAGAAGTGTACAGTCACCTGTGTCTGTTGCGCTTCAACCCTGATCTGCATGCGCATATGTAGGCTGTGCCTGCAGCTATACACTTCGGTGGTGTGTTATTCTGTGTTGTGGTTTGCATGAACTGTCTTTGTTTCTTCAGCAGTGTCACAGTTGCCATCCAGCATTCGCTTGTGCATGCGTGCTATGTGAAAACCCCAGTTGAAAAAGAGTTGCAGTTATGGTGTTGTGACAGAGTGGTTCAGCATCTTAGCGGTTTTTATGGAGACTGTCATTGCTCCATTCCATGTGCAGATTCTTGTGTGGCTGAGGTACAACGTTAGTGCGGACTGGCCATCTGTTGCTGATTTTGGACCTTGGTGCAGTACATGTTGAAGTGCAGGCTGGCCACTTGTACAACAGTATGTGCGGCAACATACAAGTTGAATGTATGTGCATTGCCTAGTCATTTTTCTTCATGCAGTCCATGTCTCCAGGTTGGTTGGGGTATGTTGGTGGTGCAGACCCTTTGTTCAGCATGCCACAACCTTCCCCAGGGGAGGGGGAGAGTAGGCAGCATACGCCGCCTGTTGAGAGCTTTTCAGACTATGTCTTGCCTGTTAAGATACAATGAAGTACAGGACTTGTGAGTGCAGTGTCTTATCTTCAGTATTCGAGGTCATTTGGTGATGATGTGTGTTGATTGTGCAGCTGTGTGTGTGACATCATGTTGGTGAGGCGATGGGGCGACAGACAGTACCCGTCATCTACTAGTCACATGTCACTGTGCAAGTGACCTATTCATTGCTTCTGCTCTTGGTTCAAAATATATACGACTGTAACGGATTCTACGCTACTCAGGACGTTGGTGGCAGCTGGATATCCATTGATGGGCAGCGACGGCAGCCAAGGCAGGCACAAGCATCATACCAGGGTGGCGGCCCCAACGCATGTCAGCGCATTTGTCATAGCATCTCAACTTGCTGCATGGCTACATATCTTTTACACATCGATGGACTGCCGGGGCAGCCAAGGCAGGCACCAGCATCACACCTGGATGGTGGCCCC
>JABEVS010000565.1:0-36994 GCA_018290735.1 Coelastrella sp. MACC-549 | reverse complement strand
ACTACGGTGTCAATGTGAGCATAATGGCGGTCGAACCGCTCAGCATGGATTGTTGTTGTCCGCTTCTGAAATGGGGCGCGGGGCCGATGGCAGGATTGCTATGGTCAATGGGTAACTTATATATATATGTATATATGTCACCTGGATGTACACCCCAAGTGCTAGGTCTGCTGCCTGGCATCACTGTGGTGCAGTGCTCTAGCAGAATTGAGGTTCTGTCTTCACCACCTAAAAGCTCCTGGGTAGCCCAGCACAGCGCTGTGCTGGGCCTTTTGCTACCTTGTTTAGCTGAGCAGGGCCCGACGGCCGGAATAGCCCTTTCCATCCTTCCCTAGATAGCTGAGCTGTCATCTAAAACTCAAGCAAGGACGCTACTATGCCACCACTGCTATGCCACCACTGGAGTCTTTGTCCCATGGCCCAAACACCTGACTGACGGCCCCCTCGCATGTCAGTTCACTTGGCCAGCTCATCCAATGTCGCATGGCTTTATCTTTTACACCTGCCTGCATATCTGAGGGGTATACAAAGAGCTCACACAAGAGCTGGAATGCCTGCCTGCAGTCTCACAAAGTCTTCCTGGCAGTGCATCACTTCCTCTGACTGCACTCTGCACATACATGGCGCCTCGAGCAAACAACAGAGGCTCGCCAGCTGCTGCACAGTGTTGCCCCATAGAAGCAGGCCAACCCAGTGATTCAGCACCTGCTGTTGTGACACTGCTGCTGGACTTTGCCACATGCTTCTGCATCTGGAGCTCCTCCGCTCGGCTGCAATCATCTATCATCAAGTCTCAGCAGCTGCAGGTGCTGGCCTGTGCTGCTGCTGGTGTAGCGCTGAGGCTCACTGTTGCTGGTGTCAGCTGCACGTTCACCAGTTCCTCTTTGTTGGCTGCCACTGCGGTCTCCATGCCCGGCAAGGCAGCAGCAATTTTGCGGAACAATGCCTGCATATGACACAGCAGCACACACACGAATGCGGTGAAGCTTCCCAACAGGTGGCAGCTATTTACGAGTAGCCTTTGACACCAAGGAGCCGCTGTTGGCGTGCACCCTGATTCTCACAACACATGGCACTTGTGCTTACAAACACACTAGCACTTGTCCAAGCAATTCAGCCTAGGTCTACGTCAAAGGAGGGGGCTGTGAGAGTTGGCTGCTGCAGGTCTAACGACGGTGGTGGCTGTAGCAGGTGGTGACCAGGAGCCCGACCACGCTGTTGATTTACCCACTTTGATGTTGAAGCCTGCCTTGGCGCTTGTCTCAATGAAGTTGACCTGTAACTCGCGTGCCTTGGTGTCTCCCTCCTCTAACGACACTTGCCTGCAGCAATGACGCAATCATTGATGGTACTCAAGAGCAACAAGTATCTTACACCCTATACACCGGAGTTGCCACACAGACAACCAGCCGCACTCTCAATAGCCAGAGGCTGTGTGGTTGTAGCAGTCAGCAGCCAATGGTGAGATAATGGGAAGGGCAGTACTGTCCCATTTGACAAGCGCTGCCCATGTGCCTGGCATGCCAAGAGGACAGAATAACTAACTTTGCTGGAGACCTGGCTGCTCTCTGCTCTCACCGCTTGTCCACGAGGTCAGTCTTATTCCCCACTAGGAAGATTATAACATCACTGCCTCTTTCTGTTCGCACTTCTTGTATCCATCGTACTGTGTTCAAGAACGACTGCCGGTCTGCAAGACAGCAGCAGGCAAAACAGCTTCTAATGGTTGTGCTGTAGCGCGACCGGCTTATGTGAGCACTCCAACTTGCAATGCTGTAAAATTGTTGAGACCACACCGATCAATGCAGCATCCTCAGCAGCAAGGGTGGCTTCTGATCTAGTCGAACACAAGGCCCTCGCAAGCAGGGCTGGAATTGACAACTGGTTTATACAGGTGTGTTATTTGTAAATTTTATTCTTTGGTGCTGCACAGGTACTGCCACTGCAGCAGAGTAGAGTGTCATCCCCGCTGTACATTGCAGGTTACAGCAACTGCTGTTAGGCTCTGTGCCACATACTTCTGCATGTCTTGGCTTTTCAGCAGCCAGCTACTAGTACTGCTTTGTTGCTGATGCAAGTATTCGCTCCACACTCACTCGTTACATCGTACACGACAACGGCTACTGAAGAGTCCCTGATGTAGCTTGGGATGAGACTACGGAACCGCTCCTGGCCGGCTGTATCCCTGCGGGATCAAAGCACATCAGCAGCGAGGAGGGACGATTGTGGAAAAACGGAAAACAAAATTGTTGTTGCGTGAGGCATCCCTCACAAGCTGAACAATAATAATTGCTGGGCAGACACTGGCTGTATTGGCTATACTACTGTGTGCTCTGAGGGGCAACCATTGCCTGAGCAGAAGCACTGGTGCAAATGCTGTGATTGAGCAACAGTGCATGCACTCCTGATGTAGCCAGCATATTTACTGAATGCTTCCAACACGGAATAAAATGCTGCGGCTGTCTGGGTATGTGAAGGCTGGTACACTGAAAGAGTCACTTTAATATGACAGGTCACTTTGAGTGCAAGGCCGCCTGACTGAACCCACCATAGCTGCAACCGCACTGTCCTGTCCTCCAAGTACATAGTTTTGGACAGAAAGTCGATGCCAATGGTTGCCTGCAACAGAGAGAAGGGCATACAGCGACGCTGCAACAACGAGCAAGTGTCCAAAAAAGAGATAGCCAAGCATGTTGGTGCAACACCTGTTTGCTGCACCTGTGCCACCACTATGCTCACCTGATAGGTGTTGTCGAACTTGTCATACATAAAGCGTGTTATGATACTTGTCTTGCCTACTGACTGATCCCCGAGGAATACCTGAGCCCAGTAGCGCCTATGTCAGCCCCAACCATCAGCTGCGGTTGCAGGTGCACTCCAAGATGTGCATCTATGTGCGATCCATTACCAGCTTATACTTGGCCAACGGTGAGGGATTTGTACCCGCCATTTCACCCCTGAGCAGACCCCAGAGCTACGAATTCTCTATGTTCAGCTTGCAAAGTGGCCCCGAGGGGCGCCAGCTGTCTACCGAGGCTGACTGTGAGTGAATGCAAGGCTACTATGCAGAAGTTGTAGAATCAACGAATGTGATCCAAAAAAGAAGCGGTCGTCAGTTGCAGGTATCCACTTCAAAGACTTGTACGTTGTGAACAGTCAGCTGTTACTAGTCGCTACAACACCATGTGATAAGATAAAACATCCAGGTGAGGCAGCAGTCGTGGACGTGTCCAGGAACCCTGGCAAACTGTTGTTGGTTTGCACCAGCAGAACCCCTTCCGTAGCAAGAACTGATCCAGCCGTGCAAGTCCCATTGCATCTGTCATTTTGGGCTGATTATTTCGTTTACGTACAGCTTGAAGGCTTGCAATGCACGTTGGCAAACATGTGACCAGTGAACTACTGAAGAGGTCCAGAAAGCAGGAAATACAGTGAAAGTAGCCATGGGGCGCGGAGGAGCCATATTTCAGCAAGAGAATCAGCAGGTTGAGGCTGGGATCATCAAGGTCATGCTGTATCGATGCTGTGCCGCAAGGCAGCAGCTGACCCTGAGACACCTTACATTGCATGG
The DNA here is from genome assembly GCA_018290735.1 of Coelastrella sp. MACC-549. Lineage (NCBI taxonomy): Eukaryota > Viridiplantae > Chlorophyta > Chlorophyceae > Sphaeropleales > Scenedesmaceae > Coelastrella > Coelastrella sp. MACC-549. The sequence continues at coordinate 33,423 of JABEVS010000565.1, read as the reverse complement.
GGCCAACCAGACGCTAGATTGAAGCCAGCGACAGGAATGACAGTGTGAAAGACGCACATAGGCACCATTGCATCTTCCGAGGCTCAAACAGGGCAGCATTAAGGCTGCTAATGCCAATCTTCTTCTCAGACCGCCAGCAGCAGCAGCTGCTGCTGATCAGGCAATATGCCGTTTTAGGTTTACTACTGACTGCCAGGTCCCCTTCTGTCCCATCCTTGCAACCGTTTCTGCGGTCTGTTGCTGCTGCTTCCCCCAGGTCCCTCGATTGACAGCAGTGCTGCGGGCTCTAGCACCAAACTCAGCCGCCCCGTTTGATCCAGATGCAGCTTTCATTCAGCGACAGCAGCTGCTGCACAAGCGCCTCCAGCAGCAGGATGGCAAGCAGCAGCAGCAGCAGCAGGCAGGGTCCAGGAGTTTGGTTCCACCTGGTTTCAGCAGGGCTGACAACCTGGGGAGGTCTCCACTGGCTCAATCACTGCTGGGCAACTGGGCGACTGGTGGGTTCTTCAGTGAACATGCGTGCACCACAACACCTTGCTGTAGCCCACTGTTCGGCAGTTGGCTGCAGCTTAAGCATTATGTTGCATAGGTCTTGCAGCAGATTTAGATTGACTTTATGGCGTTCCAGTGAGAGCTACAGCTGCAGCAGCATTGCAGTGTTTCAGCCAGCGTGCTATTATGCAAATAGACAGCTTGGCAGGGATGCCGCAGCACATCCAGTGATGCCGGTGTCCAGTAACGCCATGCATCACATCCTAGCATGCTCTGGAGGTAGCTCAGGCCTGTGTGACAGCAGCTGTGCCACATGATCCAATCTTGTTTGATCTGCAGCACCAAAAGCAGCGCGTACTGAGTATGAGCAGTACTTGAAGGCCGTGGGTGAACTTATAGGAGGTGAAGCAAGCTCAGAAGAAATACAGGAATGCGCACAACAGGTGAGGGCAGTGCTGAATGACTCCTGAATGAATTTATCCTGCTGTGGCAGTGTAATGCTGTACTGCAACACTGGATCCTGTCCAGTCAGACCTCGATGATTGTGTTTTGCAGTGTTTGCGGCTCAGCTTTGTTGGCTTTGGTGGTGTACTTGCAGACTGTTTGCTGCCTGCTTCATGATTGCTGGGCAAGTGAGCACAACATAGCCGGACCTTGCACTCTTGTGCTCGTGAGCATTGTAACTGGCCTCACTGCTGCTGGTTCAGGTTTGGGATGCCCTGCAGCCCTTGGACTGCCCCATGCAATTAAAGCCAGCTGGCCACCTGCAGAATCAGCAACTGAAGCAGCATGCAGCAGCATTGAGAGCCTTGGACTGTGTTGGCCCAGTCATGCAGCCCGCATCTGTGGCGAAGGTTGTGTTGCAGGTTGCGCGCCTGCAACAGTGGCAGCAACAGGGCAGGACAGCAGCTGCTGATAAAGACAGGGCACCTGCTGCAGCAGCTGCGGTGGCCTCCTTGTCTAGACAGATGGCTGATATGGATCTCTTGGCAGAAGAGTTTGGGTCAAGCCTGGATGTGAGAGTAGTAGATGGAGCAGCCGCTATGTCTTGGTTCCTTGGGGATACAAGCAGTACAACAGCGTCTGGCGATGCTTTTGGCCAGCGTAATGGTTTGAGCAATGCTGCAGCTGTGCATGATGGCATGGCTGCTACACCCGCTGAACTAAGGCGGCTGTTTGCGAGCGAAGCAGCTGGTGATGACCTTGGGTGGGCAGGTGAGGCTGCTGGTAGGGAGGTTGCCGATGATGTGGACATTGATTCGGATGATGAGCGCAAGGGGAGGGGCAAGAAGGTGAGCACGGAGCTATGAAACAGACAGATCTTGCACCTAGTGTTTTGGTAGCTAACTGGTGGAACGTGCGAGGTTTGCCCCTGATGTTGCAGGAATGGCTGCTGCAGCAGATAGCAGCACTTCTTACCTGGTGGGAGCCCTAGCAGGGTCCCGCGCAGGATCATGCGCAGATGCGCGGATTTCATTTGCTGTTATTTAATAATGTTCGTGATTTGCGTGTCTCGGCATCTTCTTTCCTGTATCCGTGGAGGCCGTTAGTTGTCTTCAGCAGTACGCCTTGACTACTTGATTATTCGTTGGCCTTTCGCTTTCAAGTGTGCTTGTTTTGGTTATTGCAATTTGTTTTGCTTAATCAATTTTTGATTAGTCATTCTTATAATACAGGCTGTATTACAGCTTTCCCAGGTGTTGGTTGTTTCTCAACCGCCTCTCAACCACCGCTCGCACTACCGGCTATCTGCTCGCTTGCCTATGCTTGCATTGGCCATTTTCCGTTGTCAGTCGCATCATAAGGCAGCAGCTGCGCCAAGCTCTGACAATCAACCTAGCTTATGTGGCGCAGCCCTGCCGTCACATCAGCAGCACTGTGCTGGTAGCCGTACATAGGCCTGAGCTGCAGCTGGTTGGTTGCTGGCAGGCGTAGCGCCCTGCTGTCATCCGAGCGGAGGCAAGAGTGTAAGGAATGATGCATACCTGTGCGTTCCACCTGCACATGTCGATGGCTTGCCCTGTGTGAGGCTGCTGCGCGTGCTCGTGACTTGCCTGACGGCGGGTCGCGGTACGCATGATGCACTGTGAAACGCCCCAGGCTGGAAACAGAGCAGGGTTAGCAGGCACAGTAGTCGGCACCAGAATCACAGGCCTGAGTGTGTATGGTGGGGTTAACTCACTGGTCTCTGCCGAATGACTACACTCTGTTTTGTGTCGTTGTTGGGTTAGTTACCAAGGCAACTGCTAGAGGGTTAGCAGCTTTATTGCTGCTGCAATAAACCCCTGCTGTCAAGGGCTTCCTGAATCAGCAGGCAGCCTGGTCAGTTGCCTGAGTCCCTGAGGTTTGAGGCCCTTAGAATAAGCTTGATAAACTCCACACTCCCCCGGGTTGAGTTTGTTCAAGCGTATCCTAAGGGCCACAAACCCTAAGGGCTCAACTTGCCTCTGAAAAGCAGGTTCAGAGCAGCAGCAATAAAGCAGCAGGTACAGCATTTTACCTGCTCAAGCAGGGGAGCTGCACCAGAGGGTGGTAGCAGCATCTGCTACCACCTCTAGTGGGTAAAAAATAGCTGTCTTTCTTTTCTAGAGTTTCAGTATCTATTTGTTGTGATTCACATATAGTATGGCGGAGCAGGGCTTAGTTTTTATCTTTGCTGTCTTGTGCCAAGTTAGGCTGTTGTTTTCAAGAAGGTCCAAGAAGACATCAACAATAGCCCAACCGGTGCATCGCTATTTTGTGTATTCATGGCAGGACTTCCATGCCCCTGCATCAATGTATATCACCTTGAAAGTTCTCAGCGGCGCGATGTGTGATGCTGGCATGCTGGCAACTAGTGCATGTCCAACTTGCACCTGCAGGTGGGCTTAGCTTGGCTCAACCGCTGGGCCAGCAATGTTGCTGGCAAGGATCAGGCATCCTTCCTATGCCACACAATATGCAGTCAGTTGCTGGCAGCTGAACAGACAGGTCTGGGGGCTGATGAATTGGCTGCTCAACTACTTGATCTGATGGGCGATGCTGCGTTTGAGCATGTGGGGGAAGTGGTGGAGAAAAGGTGAGGCCTGGGGTGCAGACTTGTGGCACTTATGCCAGATTATGCGTGGGATGATGATGCAAAAACATGAGGATTACGTTGCAGGACTATGGTGACATATCAATGATGACAGATTGGCGTCCTTCTGCCGCGTTTCTGCAGCAATGCACAGCTGCCATCTTTGTCGTTTGGTCACATAATGCAACAGCAGCCACCCTTTGGTTGGCATACCACTGCTGTTGTCCTTGTTGCATCCCTCAGATGTCAGGTGGGACGCGCACTTTCCCAGTGCCCTTTCATTCACTTGCTCTGCAATTTTGCTCCATCTCTGCAGGTCTGACCTGTTTGAGGCAATCCGCATGGCCATGGCAAAACTCTCTACTCCAGATTGGTCCAGGGGCGAAGATGGCTCAGCAGCTGCAGCAACACCCAGCAATGTTCCCCGATATGGTCCTGGTGTGACCATCACCAGCAGCAGCCAGAAGGCGATGCAGAAATTTGAGAGGAAGCAGCAGCGCAAGGGGGCAGCAGGAGGCAAAGCAGCACCAGGAGCAGGTGACTCAGCATCCCAGCACTGTTACTGTGTTATGTGAATTTGTTACGTCGCATGATTACAGCAAGCTGGCATGACACTGCCACATGAACTGTGTCAAACAACACAAAACAGATATCCTCATCACACTTATCACCCTCACATCGTTATAACTGGGCTCATTGTTCTCTCATCTGTGACCTGTCTACTGTTTGTAGACCTTGATGCTGAGCTGGACCTACTGCAGTCGCTCAGCTGGGATGAGCTGCTGGGCTCAGAAGTTGGTGTAAAAGACCGCCATGGTGGATCGCTGTGGCTTGGAGGGATGCAGTTTGCCATGGCAGATGATGCCGGCAGCTTGGCAACCAGATCAGTGCTTCCCAAAGGCACTAAGAGAACGTGAGTAGGACCCTTGCTCACATGGTGGAGCAGCACAGTAGCGTTACCTGCTTGTGACTACGAAGCAAGGCAGTTTGCATTGGTTTAGAGTCACAGCGTACTGGGTTCAATTTGAAAAGCCTGCTGTTAGGCAGGTTGTTTGTAGGCTGCATCACCACAATGATCAGTCCAAATGCAGATGTCAGTTAGTCAGCCCTGTCGACAAGATTCATCTCACTCATGACAGCTTCAAGAGTCCTGTTCTGCTTCAATTGTCAGTACCTTGCATGTCAGCAACCTGTGATTAGCATGCGGTCAACAGCTGTTACTTCAATCACCTTGCAGGACCTACAAGGGCTATGAGGAGGTGGCAGTGCCAGCTGTCCAGGGACAACCCCCGCCTACTGCTGATGAGCTCGTGCCAATATCCAGCCTTGAACCCTGGGCACAAGCAGCATTCCCAGGGTATAAGTCTCTCAATAGGATTCAGAGTAGGATTTTCAACACAGCATATCTCAGGTGAATCCTCTGGTGTTGCCGTTTCAACATGACAAATAATGGACGGCAGCAATGAGACTCATTTGGCTTGTGCATGATGACCAGGGAACACCAGTGAAACATACTGTACCACTATACCTGCGTCGTGATGCTTGCTGTACACCTTCACTCTTGTTTCATAATCGACCATGCTGCTTACGTAATGACAACTGTGCATAACCCATTCCTAACCTGCAGCAATGAGAATCTGCTGGTATGTGCTCCCACTGGTGCGGGTAAAACCAACATTGCAATGATCACTGTGCTGCGAGAGATTGCCAACAACATGAGCTATGGAGTCATCCAGAAGGACCAGTTCAAGGTGAAACAGCATAGGGTCTCTTCTCATCTGTGCCCTTGGTATGCTCGATGCAGGCAAAGGAAAATCCCCAAACACCACAGTCCTCTAGCTGTTTATCCGCATGTGTTGCCTCTTTGCGACATAGACAATCTGCTGACACTGCTGTGCTGTCTCTTATCATCTGCAACAAGGCTTGACTGCATTCATGGTTGTTGAGTGACGTGCTTTGTTGGCACATGCCCGCCCATCCGCTGCTGGCCCCTCCTTGCTTGATTGACCCTGGCTGTCTTGCAAATCCCTCCACTGCTTTCACTGCTGTTGTTGCTCTCACCTCATGGGCAGGTTGTCTATGTTGCTCCCATGAAGGCCTTAGCTGCTGAGGTGACTGCTAACTTTGGCAAGAGACTTGCACCTTTGGGACTGGTGGTGAAGGAACTCACAGGTAGGCATGCAGCGCTGTTCACTGCTGAGTCTAGCACCACACCAAGGCATTAGTGACCTGTGCACACAGCGCTGTGCATGTTGCACAACAGTGACGGCAGCTGCTGCAGAGTAGTTTGTAGGTACACTTTAGCTACTGGTACACTTTTAGCTACTGAACCTGGCAATACTACTGCAATCTGCAGGTGATATGCAGCTGAGCAAGCGGGAACTGTCAGCAACCCAGATGATTGTCACCACACCTGAGAAATGGGATGTCATAACACGCAAGGGTGGTGATGTGGCGGTCGCATCTCTCGTCAAACTGCTCATCATTGATGAGGTCCATCTGTTGAATGATGAGAGGGGACCTGTTATTGAGACTCTTATTGCTCGGACACTGCGCCAGGTGTGAGCGACAGTTGCCTGGGTTTGTACGTACATACTTCGTTTTTTTGATTCGGCTTCCACGTTGATGTCACTGATGAATGATGACCATCACACTTTTCTCATGCATGGAACTCATCACGCTGTAGTCTGCAGAAAAGGCAGGTGTAGATCACATAGTCTGTGCAAGCATATATATACACTGTATATATATCTAGGAGAATCTTCAGTCTCACAGGCATGCTCAGGGATTTGTGTGGAGGTCTAGAAATGAGAAATTGTCTCTTCACTCAATCCAGTGTCCATTGAGGCCACCAGAAGGCCATCAGGTTACTTTGCAATACGTATACGGTCTGACTGTCACATTGTACAACTGCATCTGCACATCGTCCACACCACCTGCTGTCATTCTCTCCTGGTTGCTGTTCCGCAGGTTGAGAGCAGCCAGAGCATGATTCGCGTTGTGGGTCTGTCTGCCACTCTTCCAAACTATCAGGATGTTGCCACATTCCTGAGAGTGAATGCAAGCACTGGACTATTCCACTTTGATGCTTCTTACAGGTCAGTTCAGCTACTCAGCATGCATGCTTGCGGTCCCTGCAGGATTACAGACTTCGTCTACTCTGTGTGGTGGGGGAAGAGCCGGCAAGCCCCATGCTGCTAATCCTGCAAGCTGCCCCCATCTGCATCCTTTGCCTGAGCAATGTTATTGTGCTAAATGGCCATTGTGTGCTGTGCTCCTCTGCTTGTGCAGGCCTGTTCCTCTGCAGATGACCTTTACGGGTGTAACTATTGCCAACATGACGGCCCGCAACAACATGATGAACCAGATATGTTATGACAAGGTGCACCATTGGCAGCTGACACCTGCCTGCAGTGCTGCTTGCAAGCCCTTAGTAGTATCTGCAATGTGAAAGTCTTTGAGTGGTTGGCCATACGTCCCCATTAACAGTATCATTTCACACTGTTCAAAGCAACACTTGCTGCTTATTTTGAGCTAATCTCGCGTTCTTGCTGACAAGTGCATTTGCCATTGGGTTCTAGTTCAAATCCTCGTTGTTTAATGACATTTTGTATGTATGACACGCTTGGGGCAGCCCATTTTTTTTTACGTATGTCCAATTTGCACGTGCCCTACAGGTGGTGGACAGCTTGAAGCGGGGGTACCAGGTGATGGTGTTTGTTCATTCGCGCAAGGATACAGGGAAGACCGGCCGCATTCTGGCTGACCTGGCTGCCAAGGCAAGGGAGGTGCACCTGTTTGAAACAGAGGATGGTGACCCCAAGCGAGGGCTCTTTGTGAAAGAGGTCAACAAGTGAGTGCTGCTATTCGGCTGAGCAACCTTGCTTGTGTGTTTGCCAGCAGCCATTTCTTGTATGCGCACCTGACATGGCTTTACACCGCTGGACACCCCTCAGTCTGGCCTTAGGACTGCTGATTATGTGGCTGTCTCCCGGCCGGCTTGTGACTGTGCTGCATACACACGCCCAGCAGCCTCACAGGTACAAGGGCCACAACAAGTGTTTGCTGCTGTGTTTGCAGGTCACGCAACAGGGAGCTTCAGGAGCTGTTCCAGTCTGGTATTGGCATCCACCATGCTGGCATGCTGCGCAGTGACAGGACACTTACTGAGAGGCTGTTCGCTGATGGCTACATCAAGGTAATACTCCTTCAAGCTTTCTCAAGAAGGTCGTGGCTCTTGTCTAGTTGCTTGGCTTGAGCTTTTTGCGCTTATCTGAGAGCAACAAGGCTTCACGCTGTTGATAAGACTGTTCCTCAGGGGTTCATTTTATTGAGCAATAAAACAGCTGCAGCAACAAAGATCCTCGCTGGTTTTTTGATCTACCGCACTGCCAGAAGTAGTTCGTCAAAATCGGCCGGCACAATCATGTTATACTTTCTTTTTCCGTTGTACAAGTTCGTCAGGGCTGCCACGGAGTTTTTGACAAGTTGGTCAAAGCCAACCCCTGCTGAGTGACTGTCGCTGGGTTCTATCCCAGAGGTGTAGATAAGCACATATACACACCTATTGGAGCTTCAAATCATTTCTGAGGTCTTATTTGGCATTGGTGGCCCTGCAGCACCTGTTTCAAGCGTGTTTGGGTGTTGCAGTAGGCCCTCGACTGGGGGGACTCCCCCAGTAAGTTGTTTTCCATGTTCGTCAGCCTTCTCCACAGTTTTCGTCAGTCCTTGGGACCAATCAATATCTTGACGAACTACTCCTGGCAGTACGGTATTCTGGTTCTGGCAGTCAATGATATCAGCACCGTGAAGCATCTGCATGTACCAGCCTGAAGATCACATCTTTTTCTATCACAAGCTAGGCTGTGGATGCTCCAGTATGATTTAGCTGCTTGTGCAATAGCAGACCAGCAATATGACAGGCTCAGGCGCAGATGGGTGTCCCTGAGGATTGTATTGTGCAGCCATTACAGCACGGGAGCATACTTTTGTGACACTCTCTGTATCAACAAACAACAACTGCCACTGCTGTTCTCCAGGTCTTGGTATGTACTGCCACATTGGCCTGGGGAGTCAACTTACCAGCTCACACGGTCATCATCAAGGGCACTCAGGTATGATATATTAACAATCACAGTGGCCTATTTTGTCATTGAAGATGCTCAGGAACTGTTACTTCCAGTGACCTGTCAAGCCTGTGAGTGTGCTTCAACAACGGAGTTGCAAGTGGTGATGTCTGGTTTATAGACCTGCAGGGCTCTTTCTCAGCATCCTGCAACAGTGACAAGGTTTCATTCTTGCCCCTCCTGTAGCTTGCCGCAACCTGGAAATGCAACATGCGTAGCGGCTACGACCATCACCACACTCCTTGCCTACTCTTCAGCTCAGACAGCAGGCCATTGCCATCTGGCCACTACAACAAGACAGTGTCTGAGGAGTCGCTCAGGGTTGTAAGGTCTTCAGGCACTTGGGCCCAGGCCAGCATCTGCTGTAGGAGAAGAGGCTTAGTTGCATAACATATCTGTCAAGGTACCACACTGTGAACTCTTGGACAGATATCTTATGCAACTAGGCATCTTCTCCTGCAGCAGATGCTGGCCTGGGCCCAAAAGTGCTTGAAGACCTCGCGACCCTGATGCCGCTGTACAGCGGCACACACTTGTACACAGACAGCAGTGTCCATAAGCCAGGGCGTCTTTCTCATGAAACCTCCACTTGAAACCTCCACTTGAAACCTCCATTTGAAACCTCCACTTGAAACCTCCACTTGAAACCTCCACTTGAAACCTCCACTTGAAACCCCCACTTGAAACCTCCACTCTGCAGGTGTATGATGCCAAGAAGGGTGCCTTCACAGAGCTTGGTATGTTGGACGTGCAGCAGATTTTTGGTCGTGCAGGTCGGCCTCAGTTTGACACCAGTGGAGAAGCAACAATCATCACCACCCACAGCAAACTGGCACACTACCTTGGTGAGCCATGTGGCTGGTGCAGAAACTGTCCAGCAATGGTGTGCTTGGAATTCTGTTTGTCTGTTTCTATTGCCCTACACAGCAGGCACTGAACCCAGGTGCAGTGGTGGTTCCTGCAAGCCAAATTCAATGGGCTACATGGGGCCGTCTACGCTTCAGGGACTGTTGTTGCTCCCATCTCAAACACCACTCTGTTGTGCAAGGGTTACTTCATTCACATGCTTGGAAACAAATCCTCCAAAGCGATCTTTAAGCATAAAATGAAGCTGTACAAGATTGCCTGCAGCCTTAACAATAGAAAAGTTGCTCAGTGTACACTGGCGTCCATTTGTTGATCACGATGTCAGAACTTCTACGACTGTAAAGCATTTACTGCCATTATATCTGACCACGGTGTTCAACTTCACAGCATGTTCACAGGCATGTTGCATTGGACGCCACACAGCATGGATGACAATCACTGACAGTTGTGCTGTTGATATCTGTGCACATCAATCACCCATGAGTGACTGACATCAAGCCTGTACTACCTTGTGCTCTGGTTTTCAGGTATGCTGACTCACGCTGTGCCGATAGAGTCCCAGTTCAAGTCGTTATTGCCAGATAACCTCAATGCTGAACTGGTGCTGGGCACAGTAACAAATGTGAAAGAGGCCGTGGCATGGCTGGCGTACACATACCTACATGTCAGGATGACCAAGAACCCTCTGGTTTATGGCATCAGTTATGAGCAGCTGCTGGTGAGATGGTGGATTGTGTACAGTATTCATCGCTCTTGTTGCTCCACAGAATTGCTGTAGAGACAACAGGCAATGTGTGCTGCCAGCTGCTGACCATATTCTGCGGCTGCTGAGCATCAGGTGGATAACATAAGGCCACCAACAGCGAGGTCTGGCAAGCTGTACTGCACATGGGACCTTGAAATCCCCATGGCAACTCGGGCTTACTTCAGATATCTAATTCATCATGCTACTTTTTTTTGCGATTTTTGTTATAGGCTGACCCAACGCTTGTGAGCTATGGGCGTGAACTGATTATTAATGCTGCCAAGCAGCTATCAGCGGCAAAGATGGCTGTGTTCGATGAGCGAACAGGCAACATGTACGTGACGGAGCTGGGCCGAGTAGCAAGCCACTTTTACATCAGGCAAGTCAACATCGTTGCAGCTAACTATTAGTTTTCTGGTTTTACATTCAGAGACTGCAGGTAGTATCACAGAACATTGGATGTTTGGTTCAATGGTTTTGTGAGAGCCTGGGAATTGGTATCACATCACTGGCCAGTATGTCTGAGGCGCTTATGCGGTGTCTCAATCAGGTTCAGCTGCAGCAACACGTGCGCTGCACGGCTGCACTGATTGTAGCATAGGAATGTCCTCAACCAGGCAACAGCAGCAGGTGAACAGCAGGAAACCATCTGCATATGCTGAACAACTCTGTTTCATGTCCAGCAGCTTGAGTTGGGGTTCTCTGGCGTTTTTTTGCTGCTTGTACTCGATGTTTTGTTTGCCTGTCCGTTTTTGTACCTTTCTATGCATCCAGGAATCCATATCACACATGATACTACAGTTATACTGCCATCTGTTGTCTCTTTTATTTTGCCTGTATTTACTCCTGTTTTTCTTTGCAGGTATCAGTCCATTCTAGTGTTCAATGAGCGTTTGAAGGAGCACATGACTTGGGCAGATGTGCTGGCTGCCATGAGCCTGAGTAGCGAGTTTGAAAACATCATGGTCAGGTGTGTCTGGCGGGCTGTGTATGTGTGTATCAATATATTTCTTACAATGTTCCAGTAATTGAATTCATTGAAAATCTGAATAACTAAATCAACTGAAGATATAAGAAGAAATGAATAAAGCCAAAACAAACAATGATAATGGTCCCCAATACATCCAGCAGCCCCAGCCAGCTCCTGATGCTGCTGCAGCAGCAAATTCTGCTGTTGTGCAGCAGTACTCCTAATACAGCAGCAGCAGCAGCGAAGTCTTGAGCCTTTCTGGCTGAGCCTTGAGTCCAGAGGCGCTGGACCGTGTTTTCATGTATTGTGAATCTGGCGTATTGTGCATGTCATTGAGTGGTGGCGAGTCGCTTCTGTTGGATCAAAACGCCTCTGCTACCACCCATCTGGTATGCAGCAAGGTCCTGGGTTTATTTGCTGATGGACGGGGTTGTGATGTACGTAACGTGTAAATTGCTGACGCAGGCTGCAGCACAGCAGCTGTCCTGGTGCTGCCGGGGTATGGCCAGTGACCTGCCCAACTTTTCAGTGCTGCTGCTGGCTGTTGGCATGCATCCTAAACCAGAAAACAAGTGATACATATTTCTGTTATCGAGTGTTGACGACGTTAATTCATCTTGTTCTGTTTTATAATCCAATATTGTATTCTGTTTTTGATGTAGGGAGGAAGAGCTGCCTGAGCTGGAGCAGCTCATTCGCGCCAACCAGTGCCCTCATGCACCTAAGGGTGGTGTTGAGAACAAACAGGGCAAGGCCAACATTTTAATACAGGTTGGATGTCTCTCCCAACCATTTCAATGAAGCCCGCGTCAGCAACTGTCACTCACAGCATCAGCAGTATAATCAGCAGTAATACACTGCTATATACCTCTGATTTGAGTTGTTGTTGATACAAATAAACAGATCCTGATGTTAATAAGGACGCTCAAACCATTATTTACACAATGTCAATGTGTTGGTTGTCCAAATTTGAATAGGTATGTTGTAACTCCTCGCTGCCGTCTGATTTGCAGGCGTACATCTCCAGAGCTCGTGTGGACAGTTTCAGCTTGACTGCTGATATGATGTATGTTGCCAGCAATGCCCCCCGCATAGCCAGAGCTTTGTTTGAGATTGCTGCCAGGCGCAAGTGGAATTCAGCGGCAGGGTTGCTGCTGGAGGTCTGCAAGGTATCTCTCCCCCCGCTGGTTGGTTGGCTTTGCTCCACTGCTCTTCCTTCTGTGTTATTAGGTTATGACTGTCATGTGATGACGTAGGTTTTTGGTAACTTGCTAAACTGCCGGCCCCATTCTATTATTTCTTAGTCAACAAAAGGGTACCAGAGTACTCATTTAACACCCCATTAGCAGCCGCCCATTCGACGTCACAAAACCCCGGTGCTTTATTGTGTTGCAGTCGCTTGAGCTGCGTTTATGGCCTGATCAACATCCACTGAGGCAGATGGAGTCAGCTCTGACCCCCGAGCTGCTCTGGAAGATGGAAGAAAGGGGCCTGACCCTTGACAGGTTGGCGGACATGAGCAATGGAGAGATTGGAGCATTCCTGCGACACCCAGCTGCAGGTACGCAAAGGAAGGTCACTGCGCTGTGCTACCTGCATAATTTGGCATCATACAGCTGAATGCAATTTGCATGCCAGAGAAAAGATTCACAGTGCTGGTGCATTCCGGGGCTCTATGATAAGGGCCTAGTTTCAGGCTACAAAGGGTCTTCTCTCTGTTTATTCTTCACTGGGCTCTCTCTGCATGTTCAGCATTCAATTCTGCAGATTTACTGGGTTCTCATCCGGTGTGCTGCCTTATACTGGTGTGCTAAATGGTATAACTGGCTGATGTAGGTTGGCACAGCTTGTGGAGTGACTCATTGGATGAGCAGTCAGTTGAGCTACACTGCTCTGAGTGCGCAAAAAAATAATTCTGTCCCACAGCCCTTCCTCCCCACATCAATACTATGCTGCATGGTGGGAGAATTGCTATGGCTGCAAAGTGCTGATTATAATAATACTATGCTGCTTAGACTCTCATGGTGGTGCCCTCCAGGTGACAAGATCCACTCCTGCATCAACTCCTTTCCCCATCTGGGTCTGTCTGCCAGCCTGCACCCCATCACCAGAGGAGTGGCAAGAATACAGCTCACCATCACGCCAGAGTTTATTTGGAAGGTAATGATCAAGGTTCAGGTGCCTCTATGTAGCATGCTTGCTGGCCTATTGCTGGCTAGCAACTGGTAGTGCTTGCAGGCGCTCTCTGGATTATAAACACTGCCATGATTTTTAATTGGTGGTGCCCACCGTACATCTGTTGTTCATGATCTTTTGTCTAACATCTATAATCACCAGCGGCAAGGCCAAGGCCAGGGCCACTCAAGGGTTATCAGATTATAAAGGAGTGAGACCTATGACACACATGCGTCAGAGGTCAGGCGGTTGTAATTCTGAGGGTTTTAAGAGGTATTTTGAAAATATATTCTCCAGTAGTACCTGCATGGGAGATCAATGGTTCTGGTCATGGCAGGTGTCCATGGGCACTAGTGTATATTAACTGGTTTATGTACATGGTATATTCAGATTCCTTGATCATAGTTTTTCCATTAATATCATGTATTTATATCATATATTACTTTCTTCCTTGATCATACTATTTCCATTTATATTATATATTACATACTATTTCCATTTATATTATATATTTATATCATATATTACATACTATTTCCATTTATATTATATATTTATATTATATATTTATATTATATATTTATATTATATTTTTATATTATATATTATATATGCTTGCAGGACCGCATACATGGGGGCTCTTTGAAGTGGTGGATCTGGGTTGAGGATCCCTCTGTTGACAGATTGCATCACGCTGAGGGCTGGACACTGACAAAGAAAATGGTCTCAGAAGGTCCACAGAAGGTTGGGTTCACAATCCCGCTGGCAGAACCTCTGCCGGGGCAGTACTATGTGCGGCTGGTCTCGGACACATGGCTGCAGGTAGGTTTGAAGTCCCATGTCGTTGCTTCTTTGGTTGCTGCGTGCTATTGGTTGTTATGGCATGAAAGAGTGCAAGCTTAGCGCTGATCCTGCTGAGGGATAGGGCAGCAGGGGTGATGGCCCAATGGGGATGCAGCTGTCTTGAGATATCAAATTGCAAAAGTACAGTACACTGTGCATGTGATAGAAGCTGTATTGTTGGTTGTGTCAGCCCATGAGAGGCAGGCCTCCAGATGATGTTGTGCAGCTGCAGAGGTAGTCTCTCGCGCAGGAGCTGTGTTGATGCACACCAGGCCAGCAATAACAAGAGCAGTGTTGATTTGCATGTGCACATTCTCTTAGCTTTCACCCCAGCTGTCCCCAAACCAGTATTGTGTTGCATTTATTCATCCATTTGGTAATCTACGCTCGGCGTCTTCAAATAGACACAGTGTATTGTAAGTGTGGCGTGTGTGGCGATGATGGTGCCATCTGCTCCATGGCCCCTACCGCCCGCTCCCGCTCCCATCGTGTAGTGTTCTTAGGTGGATATGAGAGATGAAAAACATCATAAATAAAAGATTACAGTAATATGAATAGATATAGTGTTAAATAATTTGTTCATATATTCCGCAGGCAGAAGAGGTTCTGGAGCTTCCCATTTCTGGCCTGCAGCTGCCTGCCCGTGGCCCTCCACACAGCGAGCTGTTGGACCTGGACCCACTGCCTCTGTCAGCTCTGGGCAAGGATGCCTACATCGATCTGTACAGGGGGAGGTTCACCCATTTTAATCCAATACAGACACAGGTTGAGAGATAACTGCTTATCTCACTGTGTTGGCAATCTGACTGGCATTCATTGGCTTGAGCATGTTCTTCATTAGGAACATAGGCAATACATCGGCCCGCGGCAATATCCAAGGCAGTACATTTGTCCAACTGAAAGTCTTATCTGCAAGCTTCTTGGGCGGCCAGGGTCTCCCTGCTCGGAAATGAGAATAATGTGCGATTAGTAATATTTTGACTTATCCGGAAAAAATCATCTTTAGTCCTGCTGGCAATTTGAAGTGACTGGACCTGCAGCGTTAGGGTTTACACGGTAGCCTTGTTGGTGAGCCATGTTATTTTGTCTGCAGGCATTCCATACACTGTATCATACTGACGAGAGTGTGCTGCTGGGAGCTCCCACTGGCAGTGGGAAGACCATCAGCAGTGAGCTGACGATGATGAGGCTGTGGGAAGCTCACCCGGGAGATAAGGTACAAGACTCAATTGTATAATGTGTGATTAATCAATCAAATATGTATGTAATGTACTGTTTTAACAGAAAAATAATAACTAAGAAAATCTCATCAAATAACTGATTATGTAGTGCACTGCCAACGTTACATAATCAAGTATCTGTTGAAATTTTCCTTAGTAATTTCTATCTTATCGACATAATCAGATTATGATATATGATGCAACACAAGCATCTACAGAAATCTGTCCTGCAGATGCAAACACATTCTACTGTTAACAGGAGCCGTATCAAAGCAGTGGATGCCTGAGTTGAATATTCTGGTCACATACAGATTCAGGCAGAGCCCTCTCAAGCATCCGGTCTCTTGATAGCGTCTCTTTTGTAAAAAAAACCAGTAGAACATCACTTTTCACAATTGCTTTAGTTGGGAAGATGCATTGCAACAGCAACACAGGTTTGGTTGAAGCATTGAAATTGCATATCAAGTGCACTCAACTTCATCAGAGGGCTTCCTTCCCTCTATATCCCACGAATTGTGAACCCCTTTTCGTTCGTTAGTGAATAGATCATCTGCAACCTCCACATTCTTTGCATAATTTTTACATTCTGACTCTAAACTCACAAATGACCGTTGACTCCATCTGTTGCCTGATACGGTTTTGCCTGTTGCAGGTGATCTACATTGCTCCCTTGAAGGCTCTGGTGAGGGAACGTATGATCGACTGGGGCAGAGGCATGTGCAAGGCACTTGGCAAGAAAATTGTGGAGCTGACAGGTGCATCAACTGGCCTGGATGTTTTTTTATCTAGTTTTGTTTTGCCTTGTCAGATAAGATGAGATTGGTATTATTGTGGGGGCACACTTTGCTAAGCCAATCAATGCAGTGTGGTGTCGCATCTGCACAGTTCACTGCCATGAACCTCTCAGCTGCTGCTGCTGCTGCTGCTGCTGCTGCTGCTGCTGCTGGGTTAGCTGCGTGATGCTACTGCTGGAGTTGTTGCTGGTGGTACCTGCTCTGATGACTCGCCACCTTGCTCTTGAACCTACTTGCTTATGTCACATTGCTGTAGCTGCTCTGCCTGCGGCTGCTAATGCCCCAATGCTGCTGCTGCTGTTCCTGCTGCTGCTGCTGCTGCTGCTGCTGTTGTGATCTGCAGGTGACTACACCCCTGATCTTGCTGCCCTGCTGTCAGCAGATGTCATTATTGCTACACCTGAAAAGTGGGACGGTATCAGCCGAAACTGGCAGAGTAGAGGATATGTGAAGAAGGTAGGGAGCGCTCTCAATACTAATAGTCATTACTCTTCAGCCATAGCAACTCTGCCATTGGCACCGCGCCTCAAATCTGCCCAGTGCGCTATCAGTACTAGTACTGTGATGCAGGCCTTACAGTGAGGCAGCTTTCCTTTCAGCCAGGTTGCTGAGGGCTTAGCTTTCTTGCAGGCTTCTGCAGGCAATCCACACAAACATTCACATGCCAAAGCAAAAGTCATGCACAATCTGATCAGGTGGCTCTCTGTCATTGTGAGTGTTCAAACTAGAATCAACGCTTGTCACATGTTATGCATGTCTGAAGACAGTCAAATGCCTGGTGCATGTTTGTGCACAACTGCATGTGTATGGGTAGAATGAACAAAATTAAACTACCTCTCCATACAGGTTGGTCTTCTGATTATTGATGAGATTCATCTGCTGGGGGCTGACAGAGGTCCCATCCTGGAAGTCATTGTCAGCAGAATGAGGTAAGCCTGCCCCGCCTTGACTGCCAGCTGCTATATTTATGTGTGCACAGCATTCACATGTGTTGTGCTTTTATACGAGGCCGTGTGTTTCATGTTTGTGTGAAAATGGGAATAAGCCTAGAATATTCGATATGCAAGTCGTGCATACAAACTATACATTATCTATGAACCATCAGGCAGAATCTACGTGTATGTCACACACAAATTCTCAATACAAGCAAATTGAGCAAGTGTGTTGTGTGCTTGCATCTGTATTTTCTGTTAAAGCAGGTACATTGCCGCCAGCATGGGCCGCCCCATTCGCTTTGTGGGTCTGTCTACTGCTCTGGCCAATGCGCATGACCTGGCAGACTGGCTTGGCACCGGGAGCGCTGGTCTGTTCAACTTCAAACCCAGTGTGAGACCTGTGCCGCTTGAAGCACACATGCAGGGATATCCAGGTCAGTGTAATACCTGTTTAATTATATCATTATAGATCACCCCTAGCCATAGCAATTCTGCCATCGGCCCCTTGTTAATCTGTCTGTCTCAAGCAGACATGATCTGGTTGTGATAAGCAAACAGGATTTAGTTGTGTGAAGCAAAGAGTCTGTTTGTTTCTAAAAAGCACGATGGCCTCCAGCTGAGTGTCGCAACTGAATCTCAACCGTCTATTGCATACACCTTTCACTGTATCTTATTGTCTACTTAGATCCATTACAGCTGTCGGGCATACACCCTTCTCGGTCTGTCTGCACTAGCTGGGGACACTGCAGAGTCTGCAGAGACATATGCAGGACCTGTACACATGTATATGATGATCTGGCAGTGGACACTATATCTATTGCAAATGCTGCATACTTGAAGGTGGCCAATTTGGTATGCCACTTGGGTCATCTGGGAACCTTCAGCATTGGATATGCAGCAACTGCAATTCATTCCTTGGACACAACGAGCACTGTTGCACTCGCTGCTGCTGCTGCAGGCAAGTTCTACTGTCCTCGTATGGCATCCATGAACAAGCCCGCCTATGCTGCCATACAGATTCACTCTCCTCTGAAACCGGTGCTGGTGTTTGTGGCTAGCAGAAGGCAGACGCGCCTCACAGCTATGGATCTCATCAGTTATGCAGCTGCTGATGAGAAGCCTACACAGTTTGTTCATATGAAAGCGGATGAGTTGGCGGTGAGCTTTCAGCTGGCCACCTGCCCATAAGCACTGTTGTTATTCCTTGATAATGATCATCAGGGCAGCCCATCCCTTGCTTTACTAAAGCTTCTACCTCTACATTATTACTGTGTGAAGCTCCCTGGGTGTGCTGGATTCTGAAACAAAAGCAGCCACACCAAACCTTTGCATGCAATATGCATTTGCAAAGTGATGTGAGCTGTTGCTGCTGAGCATAACACCTGTTGAACCAGGCCCCACGCCAGGCCACCTACTGGTACAAAGCATCAGGGAGCTTGCAATAGGTGTTCACATGAGTACCAACCCATGAATAACACTTTATTCAAGCACTTTGAATAGACTACTGTTTAAAACGGTGAAAGTATTCACATGCGACAAACCCCTCTGTCTCTCTGCCACTCTCTGCCATTTTCTATATCTAATCTGCTGGCATGTTTTTTGTATCCTTTGTTTCTATATATTTCATTGTTTGTTTTTGGATCCGTTACACCTGTCGGGGGCATACATTAACCTCCCGGCAATCAC
The DNA here is from genome assembly GCA_018290735.1 of Coelastrella sp. MACC-549. Taxonomy (NCBI): domain Eukaryota; kingdom Viridiplantae; phylum Chlorophyta; class Chlorophyceae; order Sphaeropleales; family Scenedesmaceae; genus Coelastrella; species Coelastrella sp. MACC-549. The sequence goes on along the minus strand of JABEVS010000565.1, from coordinate 14,515 downwards.
AGGCTTAACTCCTTACAGGGGGTCAGCCCACTGTTTTCACGGCATCTTGCTCCATCCGCAAGATGAATGTTTCCTTTCATATATATAGAAACAAAGGATACGAAAGGGCAAAAGCTTCACATCTTTTTGGTTTATTTCATCTGATTGAGAAGTGTGTGTGCGTGACCGCAGGATGTGTTGGCTCGTGTGCGGGATGCTTCCTTGCGGCACTGCCTGCAGTTTGGTGTTGGTCTGCATCATGCTGGGCTGAGTGAACCTGACAGACAGCTGGTGGAGGGTCTCTTTGTGGCGCAGAAGATTCAGGTATGATCAAGCTGACTTGTATAAGTGATAAGCTTACTTTCATCAAGCAATAAGCCTACTTTCATAATTAGTCAGCGGATTAGATGGGTACGGATGCTAGCAGTGGAAAGGCATCCTGTCTTGTCTTGTTAAGAGAATACACGACATGGTCAGGCTTGCTAGGAAGTTTAGGGGTACTATGAAAAGCGGACAGCCACAAAAAGCAACCCCAAAGGACTGTGTGCATGTCCAGTTGAAAAATGTGCCTGTTATATCCTTGGTTTCCAGTCAATTTAGAATTGGAAAGCAGCTTCGTCTGCACTGAGCAAGTATCCTGTATGTTATCCTTTGCATGTGTGATTTCCAAGGATAGTTAGGAGGCTTGGCATGTAAGTTCTTCGGGACCTCTAGTAGTCAATGTGCTACTGCAACTGCTAGCGCTAGCCAACATGCTAACTAACATGTTAATAACATGTTATTCCTTCAATTCCCTCCAGGTTTTAGTGGCCACCAGTACTCTGGCCTGGGGTGTGAACACTCCAGCTCACCTGGTGATCATCAAAGGCACAGAGTACTATGATGCCCCCAGCAAGAGATATGTGGACTTCCCGATCACCGACGTCCTGCAGGTGGGGCCATAGCTGCTCACAGCTGTGTACACTGTAGTGCAGAATTCTCACAGCTGTAAACACTGTGAAGCAGAGTGCCCACAGCTGTATATACTGCAATGCAGAGTGCTCACAGCTGTATATACTGGAATGCAGAATGCTCACCGCTGTATACACTGCAATGCAGAGTGCTCACAGACATATATACCGGAATGCAGAATGCTCACAGATGTACACACTGCAAGCCAGAACACCATTATTGCAACGTGCGTCTCATCTGCTGTGCAAGGACTGTGACACTTTCTGCGTGATGCAACATGCCTTAGGATGGTTAGTGCAGGAAGGTATCGCCATACCATGCTTGCAACACAGGGGGGTTTCAACAAAACACAGCCAGTGCAAAGCATGTGTCATCCCATGCTGTCCAGCACACAGCATGGGACACCACTTGCTTTGCATTGGCTGTGTTTTGTGAAAACCCTCTGTGCCAAAGCACAATACAAGCTGATATAATCCCCACAAAGAGGTCAAAGCCATGGAGTGTCAGCTTTAGAGGTCTGCAGTACAGTCATGTATTGCTCTCAGCTTAATTTGCTCATGTGCCATGGCCTCCTGTGACCCTTCAAAAGGAAAATGGAATATAAAGAAGATGATTCTTTTGCTGCTGCTGGCAGATGATGGGTCGCGCCGGCCGCCCTCAGTACGATACGAAGGGTGTTGCACTGATCATGGTCCATGAACCCAAGAAGGCATTTTATAAAAGGTTTTTGTACGAGCCGTTCCCTGTGGAGAGCAGCCTGCATGACCAGGTGAGCTCTGAGACCTGTTCTGCACATAGTATGTGTAATACAGGAACTACACATACTACACAGTTTATGTGTAGTTCTGCATTGCCTGTGCTATGAATTTCAATTAGTTTGAATTGATTTTAATGTTGCATTAGCCTGCCAAGAAGAGAAGCATGCCTGAAGTATGTAGCACTTCATAAAAAAATATCTCTCACCACTCCCGTTGCAATATGTTCCACACGACAAGGTGCAGTACATCTTATTTCAATAACAGCATGTGCTGTATTGAATAGTGCGCTCATCATCACCACTCTCTGAAGCCCCTTCAATCTCCAATGCCTAGTGGCCAGAAAACACCAATTCAGATCAAACACAGGAGTGACTAATAATAATAACCAGTACTTTAAGTTAATAACTATTAATATTATAATTAATAATAATAATCAGTACACACATGAGTGACTGTAGCAATTGCATAATGTTGCTACTGATGGCATGATTGCTCATTGTGTTTGTGGACCTGCTGCTGCAGCTTGCCGACCATTTGAACGCTGAGATTGTTGCGGGCACCATCACCAACAGACAAGATGCCCTGGACTACCTGACATGGACATACTTTTACAGGTGCGCCAAGCTTGAGATCCATGTTTCCATGTTTGCGGTTCACGCTGCATTGTAGTATAGCTGCTTTAGTCTTACCCCAATATTGCCGAACTACAATCAGGTGACGTCTCAAGGTGAGATTTGGAGACCACTGACAGCCTACAAGCATTGCTGGGCATATATGATAACAAACCAAAACGGGTTGATCCTCTTACCACTAGAAGATACTGACCTTGGCCATATATAAATATAACACAGAATACAGGCTTGGCCTTTTGGAAAGTTGTCAGCAGCACACAATGGGAAACACCATTTGCTAGAACATCTGTGAGCTGGTCATTATGGCAGTGGATGCATTAATATTACACAGTAAGCCAAGACGGTTCACAGAACACAGCAATTCTGCTGGGGTGTGGATCGAAGGTGGCTTGAGAATGTACTTAGTCAGCCTTGTCGAGATGTCCCCACCTAGGACTCTACGGAGGCCTTGGCTCTCGGCATTGTATGGGAGGGGTTCTCGGGTGGTTTCCCCCTTCACAATTGAGATCGGATAATCATGCACTCCGCCTTGTCCGAAAGTGGATTGAATTCACTGGGTAGATCTGAGGCGCGGGGCCGATGGCAGTAATGCTATGGCTGCAAAGTACTGATTATTATTATTAGAACACAGCAATGGTGATCCAAGTAATTGTATATATATACGCCTAGCTAGGTTACCTTGCTCAAGTGACACCGCTGGGTTCAGGTCTCTCTTACTGTTCCTGCTGCTTCGTGAAGGCGTCTGCTTCAGAACCCTGCCTACTATGACCTCGAAGACGGCAGCCCTGAGGGCATCAGCACCTACATGAGTGAAATGGTGGAGAGCGCACTGGCGGATCTGGAGTACAGCGGATGCATCACGGTGGGCTGTTGCTTGTCAAATAACATGGTTAGCTGTTGGAATTTTACGTTGAATAACATTTTAAGACGGGGTAGCCTGGGGTGTGGCTGCTTGTGACAAAATCAATCTGCTTGTTTGCAGGTGATGTAATAACAAACTTTTGGGACAAAGGATGACCCCGCTGCTCTGTCTGGTGCCTTTGAAGCTGTCTGATTCAGCAATTGCATGGCTGCATATGGTTGCCTTATACACTAATTCACTAGTGGCCAATACGTTGCCCGAAAATGAAGCATGCACGTGTGCTAGAAACACAGCAAGAAGCCTGATTTAGATCCTGGTCACTACAGTTCATGCCTTCCCTAAGATTTTTTCACCATCTGAACAGTGACGCTCTTGTTATGATCATTACTTTGACTCTGGTACTGGGCCCACTGCTGCTGCTGCTGCTGCTCCCGCTGTTGCCACTGCTGCTGCTGATGCAGCTGGATGTTGATGAGGATGATGCTGATGCTGCCGCCAATGGTGGAGGTGCTGTACGACCCACACCACTCGGCAGGGTGGCATCCTTTTACTACCTGCAGCACACAACAGCAGGTCTGATGGCAGAACAGTTCAGGGACCAGCAGCTCGACCATACAGAGGTGAGCGGCAGCAAAACATTCGTTTTTAGTAATTATCATTAGCCTCAAGGCAGTTGTGCATGTTGCTAATGTGCTGTACTAGACCATTGCATTGACTGCTGCTGCCAATCACAATCTTCAGGTGCTTGAGGTGTTGTGTGCTGCCAGTGAGTATGATGAGCTGCCAGTCAGGCACAATGAGGATGTTATCAACACAGAACTGGCGGCCAAGGTGAGCAAACTTCTACTTTGAAAGCAATGCTGCCTTCATGAGGTTTCCCACAAGCGGGATACACAATGGTGTCCAAGCAGGACAAGCAGATCGTGCTTTCTTTGTGCATCAGGAACATATATACTATCAGTTGATCACTTCCCAAGAGGCAGTGGTTCCGAGGTTGTTGCACATCTGTATACTTTGTTGTGAACAACTATGTTGAGTTCAGTTTGTTTGGCACCGGCATTACAGCAGCCAACAACTTGATGGCATTGTGAAAAGTTTTTGGATGTGAGCTGGTCTCATCTGCTAAATCACCATATGACGCATTTGTTAGAGCACAGCAAGCAGCAGCAGAGGGAATCAACAGTGTGGCAGTCACAAGCAACCTACCAACAGACACAATCACCTCGTGTAATAAGACGCAATCACCTCACAGCCATGGACTAGCAATAAAAAATAGTAACAATAATATAGAAGCCATGCAATAACAGCCATGGAACCGTCTGTAAGAATACCAGCAGACTCGGCAATCAGCTAGACCGCTGAACCCTGGCCCACGAAATAATATGTGTCAGACCAGGTCATTATAAAGACGAAGAGTGTGCTTAGTTGAGCCAGCGAAACATTTACGTTTCATCCTGTTTATTTGTCATACATATTCTACTTATGTATTCATCTATGTTCATTATATTCATGTTTCTATCTTAATTTATTTCATGTTATTGTATTTTATCTTGTTTCCTACTTTTCCTTATCACAATTTATACCTTTGTCCTTATGCAGGTTCGGCTCCCAGTTGACACGCGTCGTGCTGATGACCCTCATGTGAAGGCACACCTGCTGCTGCAGTGCCACATGTCCCGGCTGCCCCCACCCATCAGTGACTACCTGACTGACACCCGTGGAGTGTTGGACAACAGCATTCGACTGGCTCAGGTGGGTGTCATTGAATTGAATTGGATTGAATTGAATTGTGCTTACCGCTTGCAAGGTGCTCAATCGAGCGACTTAGTTGGCTCGTTTGGGTGCCCCTCTTCAGGAGCTGGGTGGCATGCTGTGGTATGTTTTGATATGCACTTGATTGCAGCAGCAAATTGTGCTCTGTTAGCAGCCGCAGAAGAGCTTTGTTCACAGTCACACAGTTGGGGAGATGCTGGCTGTTCTGTCGGCAAGTATCACTTCATGCTGCATCTGCTGCAATGTACTGAGGATTGTCTATTGAATCTGGGGAGCGTCTACTAATCATTACTTCTAAGGTTTTTCCAGCTTCGTATACTGGCAGAGATCATGTGCCTGGCAATCAGAAATGCCAGATCAAGTTTCTATTCATCAGTACATGCTGGTTGGCTCCAACTTTTACCTGTTTCATGTGGGTGTATATAGTACTGTCTGAGACGTAAAACGTATCCCCATGTGACAATCCTCCTTAAAAAGCCTTGCTGCCAACTCAAGATATCAGTTCAAAGCATGACCAAGAAGGTTTTCTGTGCTTTGCGTTGTTTATTTGCAGGCGTTGATTGATGTAGCAGCACAGGGAGGATGCCTGGGCAGTGCTTTAGCTGTCATGGAGTTGGTGCAGTCATTTGTTCAGGTGAAGTAGCAGCTGCTGGCAGTGCAAGTAACAGGTTATGACTATGTTTGATGGACACGTTTTCTGAGCTGTCATATTATAGTGTATATATTGCTGGCATGGTAAGCTAATTGATCAAATGAGCACCGAGAAATTGCTGGCTGTGATATCCAAAACAAACTCATGATTTGTTGCAATGTCTAAGCTGACTGTTGTTGCGTTCTGATACAATCATTGTTGCATTGTGTGCGTTGTACTGATTTTCTTGCAGGCGCGTTGGGCTGATGACAATAGTCTGACAACCCTACCTCACATAGACAACAGTGCAGCTCAGCAGTTAGCTCGCCATGGCATAAACACCTTACCTCAGCTGCTGCATGCCCTGCACTCCAACAGCAGCAGCAGCAGTCACAAGCACAAGGACAGCAGCAGTCTGGGTCGCACTGAAGTGACAGGAATCCTCAACAAAGTACTCGGAGGTTTAAGCCAGGCTCAGGAAGTAATGAAGGTTGCTGATCGGCTGCCAATTGTTGATGTCTCCTGCAAACGGCGGCACATTGCTGTGCCGAGCAATCCTTCTGGTGCTGCTGCTGATGGGAGGGGTGAAGCCGCCAGCAACCAGCGCCACCACCAGCAGCAGCAGCAGCGTGAAGGTGGAACTACATGGCACCTAGATGTTGAGTTGGTCAGAAGGAGCTTTGGGCCTATGGGTTATCGTGGCAGCAGTAGCAGCAGCAGCAAGGGTACAGCACCAAGGGTCTATGCCCCTCTGTTTCCCAAGGTCAAGGAGGAGGGGTGGTGGCTGGTTGTAGGTCACAGACCTTCCCTTGAACTTCTTGTCATGAAGCGTGTGAACTTTGGCGGGAAAACTACTGTGAAGTTGAACTTCCCGGCGTACACGACTTCAGGCACGGAACTTCACAGCATGACTCTCTTCTTGATCAGTGACTGCTACCTTGGGCTGGACCAGCAGTGTGATGTCATTCTGAATGAAGCGGCAGCGTCAGCAGCAGAGAGAGCGGCAGCAGCAGCAGATAGATCCAGGGCAGCTTGGGTTGGTTCGAAGGCAGCAGTTGATGCTGCTGGTGTACAAAATGATGGCAGTGCTGCTGCTGCTGCTGCTGTTGCTGGGGGTGAGGGAGGATCACGGCGAGCCAGGCGGCAGCAACAGCTGGCTGCTGGGAGGCAATATGCAGCAACAGCAGCAGCAGGTGATGGCGCTGGTGAAGGAGGGTGTAAGGACTTGACTAGCGTCAATGAAGCAGGATGGGAAGTGATGAATGTGAATGAAGCGGGATGGGAAGATGAACCCTCTTGTGCTTGAAGTGCAAACGAGATTGAGCCTGCACAATTTCAATGGTAATCCATATTGATATGATATTATCTATTGACAGGTCATCCACTGTTGCAGGGCTTAATCACGTCTACCGCAATAGGATGTACTATATACCTGGTGTGTTGAACTCGAGGGTGGGCACATGCCCATATTCCCTACTGAGCAGGGATTTAGGGTTCGTACACCATCTCGCTGCCTCGGGAGCGGGAGTGGACGGTAGGGGGCGTGGAGCCGATGGCACCGCCATCGCCACACACGCCACCTCCCTCAACATACGCGGGTGTCTATTCGAAGACACCAGGCGTAGATCATTCATCCAATCATTCATTAGGGTTCATTCCACCTGAGGGTGCAATATAGTGGGTTAACCCTAACCCAATCACAACCTGTGCCCATGGAGCAATTGCCTGTTGCAGCCTGCCTACTAGGCATTAGTAATGCTGCTCATGGGGACTAGGAGCAAGACAAGGGACAGCCTCCACTCCCGACTGCTCTGATTGTGTTGAGGAGTACGATGTGGAGATATACCCCCCATGAGCGACTATGCTGGCTCCTCCGGGGCGCCCCTCTGGGGCCAGGTTGTATGGTATGGTATGGTATGGTATGGTATGGTATGGTATGGTCTGATTTTAACTGAGGCTTACTAATGTCATACATGTTGATTGCACGTGGCTTACTACTACTACTACTACTACTACTACTACTACTACTACTACTACTACTACAACAACAAGTTACCTCAAGGGTTTCCACCCGTAAGGAGCCAACTAATGGCTCATGGGGGCACAAACAGATACAAACACAGGCCAGATTCAATCCGGCAGATTGTCTGCAAGTTCGACTTGCAGAAAATCATCAAACTCCACCTCCAACTCAGACTATTCTACATGTTGTGTTACACATCCTAAACATCTATCCAGTCAGTGCAGTAATTTGGCCAAGCAATCATGCAGAGGATTGTAGCAGCAGCAGGTCTCTGTGATGGTTGGTTGACTGAGTTGATTTCCTTGGATCATGGGCAGTCTACGTCTGCTACTGCGCTTGATACCTTTGATTATCCGAGCCAGCTAATTCAAGGCAGTCATTGGAACCAATGCTGCATGCCACCCTGTTTCATCTGAGATCAAGGTTGATACCTCTCACATCGGGGTTGCCCTGCCATTCAAGTACCGCTTATCATCTCATTCGATGTGCAGCTCTGTGTTGGATTCGCCCCCCATGTTGAGGCGCATCAGGCAGATGAGCATCACAATTTCATTGCTGAAGTTTCTGAGGCCGGGATTGGGCAGTCTGGTTCACGCAAATGTCATGAAGGAACTGCTGAATCTGAGCAGCTGCTGTGATTTTGTTGCAGTTGTTGGTCTGTTGCTGGTGCACTTTGTGCTACCTATTGCCTGTTGTCTCTGCCTGTTGTGGTTCCTGTGGGCATGAGTTGCATTTGTTCCGGTTTCATAACGCAGATCAAACCTGTCTGGCCGGTTGCAGGTGCGCTGTGTTATTGTCAGTTGTCATCCTGTCATCTGGTGTTCAGCGGCCGTACATCATCGTGTTATATTTCCAGAAACTGTCAGAACAGTACAGGCCGAGAATGAAGAACGGCTGCAGGGCAATTTGCAACTTGGCACGTACCAGCATTAACAAAACTTCGGGTGACGTTAGATATATCTTCCTTCAAGGTTTGCACAGGGGGCATTGCCCTGCACAGACAGCTTTGAGCCTCTGTACCTATGCATGCGTTGTCTCCCATTAGGTAGTAGTCGCAAATACGCACGGAACAGTTTCCTTTGAGTACGGTGGTTTGGAAGCTTCTGCGATTTGTAATGCAGTGCAGCGGAATGGCCGGCCGTTCATTGTGCAGCGTAGACGGTGCAAAGGGGCCCCTGCAGCAGCGTCGAGGTGTCTTATTTGTTATATTGCTTGTATTCCACACTTGTATAGTCCTCCCGTCGTTTCCAAGTACCGGATGCATCATATGGTGTGTGCCTCAGGGCGATGTGCACTCCTGTAGCCCTGGCTTGCTGCTGTATGTTCTGCAGGGGTTTGGCACACAAGCAGCCTCACAAGTAGTGTGATCAGTCAACAGGCGGCAGCATGTCGTATGTCATATGGTTCAAGGCCCCCTCTGGTGAAGTTTTTCCATTCTTGTGCGGGCCGGATGGCATCAACATACCTACTCTGGCCGAAGAGCTCAATTTGGAGCCTAGGCCGCTGAAACTGAACGGATTGCTGGTGGATTTTGACAGCAGGGGGTACGCCTCAGTGGACAAAGTACGCAGCTTTCTCAAGGGCCTTGGCAGATCCGCAAAGTCCCCGTTGCCGGTCGACGGGCAGGTAATTACCTGACACAGCATTGTGTTGATATTATTATGCTGTGACAAACGTTATCATCATGCCCTATTGGTAGCCCTGCACCACTTAGTGGCTCACTGCTGATGCCCAGAGTCGTTGTTGGCTGTTCACCATGTGGCTTGTGTGCCATGTATACCTCATCTGCACAAGCAGTCCAGCAGGCTCCCTTCTGCATCTGAATGCATCCTCTAACTGGCCATTCAGCCATGATTTGCGCAGTACCTTGCAGGTGGCCAGGGTGTGCACTGGTGCATGAGATTACATCTTCATGATGCAACACGAACTGTGCCTCAAGTCGCTGCTGCCTAACTGAACCTGTTGTATTTTCTTATTCACTGCCGCAGGAAGAGCAGCAGCAGGAGCAGCAGGTGTGTGTCAGGGTTTTCCTAGCGGATTCACAAACAGCAGTGTGGGCTCTCCCTGTACAGCATGCTATTCGCCATGTGGTCTGTTCATTTCACAGCACATGTTCTTCACAAGCAGCCAAGCGGGCTCCTTTGTGCAGCTCAGCATGACGGATCTACCCTGGCCATGCAGCAGGGGTCTTCAGGATCAGTCAACAGCCTTGCTGCTGTGTACCCGTTAGCTTTGCTTCGTGGCACATGAGCGCCCGTCCCTGTTTCTGTTTTCTGTTCCATGGCGTTGATGCACGCCAACATACCCGGCTGCGTTTTGCTGTCAACTGCTGATCTTCTGACTGAATTCAATGGAGCAGCAGGTAAGCCCAAGACATGCCCACAAGTTGAGCATGTAGCACTGTTTACATTGGCAGGTCCTCTGCTGCCAGCCAGCAATCATGAGCCGTTTCTGTTGCTGGTGCTGTAAATTGTTCGTGTCTTCAGCCATGCAGCTTGCACACTATGAAGTGGCCTGACATGACGGAGTGCATGACCGCCTCCGGCAGTTGAGCACCCTCTACTGTGTGTGTCAGCACCATGGCTGTACAATGGCCATGTGATCAAGCAGCCTAGCTGTTGTTTGATGTCACTTGTGCTAGCAGACCCAAGCTGATTATGGGCAGGAGGAGTCAGATTCCAGTGCTTTGTCCAACAAGTCCTATGCCAGCAAATAATGCATCGTCCACAGTTTTGTGTTACTTTGGATGCCGTGAGTGCTTGACATGTGATCGTGTCTGCAGCCACTCTTTGATCTTTGCGATGCTTTTGCAACTGTATTTGACTGTGAGACTGCCTGCCGCATGTGTTTGTCCTGATTGGCCTTGCCCTCATCCATGTCTGCTTGATCCCAACAACAGCACCTTTCATTATAGCATGTGCTTTTTGTTGCTATTCTTTCCAGGTGATGAAGCTGAGGTTGTAGAGTACCTTACCAACCCTGCAGGCCACACGGACTTCAGCTTTGACGCTCCCTTGCCGCAACCAATTGAGATACTGAAATCACATGCACTCCATTGCCAGCTGGTCAAAGTGCCCCATGCATGTCAGGATGTTGTGGAGCTTGTGAATGGCAACCGCCAAAGTGAGCTGGCTCACTACGTGGTGAACTTTGTGCTCAACGACAAGATAGGAACCTGCGAGGATGGACTGCATGGCCGTGATGATTCAATCATAAAGGTACGGTGCTAAGGAGCTAGAGTGTTGTATCTGGGGCAGTGAGCAAGCCTTGTCACTGTGTTGGCTGAAGGGTTGGTTGCTACCATCCCAGAGCCTGGTGGACATTGCGCTGTAGTTGTGTGCGCCTTGCACATACAAACCACAATGCAATATGCTAGTTGTCAGAAGTTCTGGTATCAAAGTCAAATTGAAGACCATGCACAGCCCAACTGTCAAGTCTCCTAGTAAGGGGCAGGTCGGGTTACTGTCGGCACTTCACACACTTTCCTCATTTCACTAGGTGCTCAAGCCTTCTTGTGCATGCCGGCCGACCAAGCAGTAGTCCTGCTGCTGATGATCATGGTGCCCTCTTGTGCCATCTGCAGATTATTATGCGGGTTGCTGGAGTGGGGCGCGCCCAACGCAATAAGATCTCTGGTGGCAGCACAGTTGGCCTCGGGTTTGATGCTACTATAGGTCAGCCCCCACTCGTAGTAATAAAGGAGAAGGACCTAGACGGTAAACTGCAGGAGGCAAGGGAAGAGACCCGCAGGAAGATTGCATGGATCCCACATTATGGGAAGCTACCCTTCATTGTGGGCATTGCCATTGCTGGTGATGTCATGGAAGTGCTGGCCATCAGCAAGCATGGGTTTTGTGACAGCCCCAGGCCGGTTCTGTTCGACCTCACCAAGCTGGATGGCAGACTCGGGTGAGGCAGTGTCAAGGCCTATCTGCAGCAATCCTTCGTTTAACATCCGGGACATCTCACAGAGTACTTCCATGTTTACTGCAGGCTACTGGCGTCAACTTTTGAGTGGTCATGCAGCCTGTTCTGCTTTCTCCTGCGGCTCTTGCCTGCATAGCATTGCTCACTTTCATATCCTTGTTGAATTTGCTTATGTGTGGGGCTAACTCTGAAAACAAAGCAGCTGCATCAATGCAGGTGAAGATAAGCCAGTGACCTGCAGTGATTTGCTCACCTGTGTCATTCATTGTTGTTGTTGTTGTTGTTGATTGCAGGGCAGTGCGCACAGCCGTCAATATAGGGTTGTTGTGCAAGCATGTGCGGTCATCACAGCTTGTGCCAAGCGTGTCTGTGCCTTTCAATACACCGTCAGTTGACGCACGCAGAAGCATATTGGTTACCTGGCAACAAGTTGAGAAGACCTACATAAACCTGCCAGATGAACGGCAGGAAGTGCTTTGTGACTTCTACAGGGAGAACAAGCGTGTACCTTTCCTCGAGCAGCTCATTGGTGAGCCACAAATAGTCGAGGGCAAGCTGAAGTTGCGCTTAAAACCAGTTGGGCTGGCTAGCCACAGGCCCCAGACAGTACGTGAGGCTAAGGTGAGCTCTTAACAGTCAGATAATTCTGGGCGGTTCTGGTTTATTAGATGGCCATTGTGACATCTTATGTCGCCAGATTGTGCTGCCGCACCTTGAGTGAAGTGCAGGTTTTGCTGGTTGATATCTCAGCAAGATAGCTGTGCACCTTGATTGTTGGGTCACCTTGGCAGCTGCCATGACACCTTAGGCTGTGTATTGGATGTTATCTGACTCTGGAGTTGTCTGTTGGCCTGGTGAATTCGTTGCAGGTGTCAATGCACTGTGTGCTGACAGCTTTGGGAGGGTGTCATGTCCATGAGTGGGCACACCAAGATGTCCGGTGGGCCAATGTGATCCAGCTAGAATCAGAACACTACTACCTCATAGATTGTGAGTTTGCAGATCGGTTCGGCAGTGACATTCCAACTGAGCTGAAGGTGAAGCCGCCTGACGTGTCGCAGTGCTCAGCTGGAACGGACCTGTGGCTGGTGGGACAGATGCTAGGCCAGCTTCAGCAGGCCATTGAGTTTGATAAGGACCTCAAGCGCCTTCTCAAGCTGTTGACCTCATGGAAAAAGTGCAAGGATCTGACAGTGGGTGATGTCTTCAAGAAGTTTCCTTGGATCAAAACCACTACCCCTCAGCAAAGTCCAGGTGCACATTGGCAACCTCAAGCATGTTGTTGTGTAGTTGCCCCACAATGTTTGTGTCAATTGTCAAGGCATGCAGCCCTTTTTCCAGCAGGATTGGGTACAAGTAGAGCCATCATATGGCTTCATGCGGTTGCTACATGGTACCGGTCGCAATCAGTAGTTGCTTGGTTATAAGCGTGTTGTAAGGCACATTACTATGTCACGCAGGCAAGGGGACCAAGCCAAGTCAACAGCAGCAACTGCAACAACGCCATGCCAAGTCCGGCCTTGAGCAAGCTGGCATGGTGCAGCACAAGCAGTCAAAGAGGCAGTCAAAGGGCACAGGCCAGAGCGCGGAGGGGCAAGGTAGCAACGACATTCGGATGGGCTCCAAACGCAGCAAGCCTGCAGCCAGGGAAACAACACATGGTAGAAAACTCAAGAAAGCAAGAGGCGACGGCATTTAGCCGAATCCATCGTGTGCAGGTGATGATTAGAGCAGAGGCCAACCACAACAGGATTCTAGGTTGTAGCTACATATTGCATTGAGCAAGCTGGTTGGCATCAGTAACAACAAGCAGGCCAATTCAGGAAGTTTGCTTTCGCTGCCATCCACCCAAAGCGAGTCCCAGGGATCTGGCATGGGCATGCACAATGCTCACCAACTGTACACCAACTCACAGTGGCCTATTCTCCTTTTTGCGTCAGGATCAAGCAGAGTGTCTAATCACTTTTATTGGCACTATCCCCTGACCTAGACATTGCTGCATTCCAATTGTAGGAGCAAGGCAGGGCTACGTCGTCAGCTTTTTAGGCACTTGCCTGCAAGAGCAGCACCTGCAAGGGGCACCACTCTAGAATTTTGATGCCCTTGGACCAAGATGACCAGCTGGTGCTGGAGCCCACTGTACTCGGTGACTTCATGAAGCAGCACCAGTTGGACAGGCCGCCATCAGCAGCTGGGCAGCTGGTGAGTGCAAGCCTTGTCCGATTTTTGATATGCACTTGATTGCAGCAGCAGTTGTGCTCTGTTAGCAGCCGCAGAAGAGCTTTGTTCACAGTCACACAGTTGGGGAGATGCTGGCTGTTCTGTCAGCAAGTATCACTTCATGCTGCATCTGCTGCAATGTACTGAGGTGTATTTGATGAATCTGGGGAGCATCTATTTATTCTTGTTCTTAAGGGTTTTTTTTTTCAGCTTGGTATATTGGCAGAGATCATGTGCCTGGCACCTAATATGAGCAATTTTCTGTTCATCAGTCTATGCCAGACGACTCTTACTCTTTTCAGTTTCATGTGGGTGTAGAGCACACTGAAAGCATCCCAGTGGGACAATTATACTTCCACAAAAAGCCTTGCTGCCAACCTAGCAGGTTGCATAAGTACCCAAAGAAACGTCGTCATACCTTGCACTGCATTATTGATTTGCAGGCGCTTATCGATGTAGCAGCACAGGGAGGATGCCTGGGCAGTGCTTTAGCTGTCATGGAGCTGGTGCAGTCATTTGTTCAGGTGAAGTAGCAGCTGCTGGCAGTGCAGATAACAGACCATGACTATTTCCTCATGAAATTGTTACAGGGAACACAGGCAATACATAGGCCTGCGGCAATATCCCAACTAGCTGCACTCGGTGTGCAACACTCATAGCACTCCTGCACCTGTTGCAGGGTGAGGGTTTGGGCTTAGCGAATTGCTCACATTCTTCGAACACCAGACGCTTTTCAGCATCAGGGCATATCGATCATGG
>JABEVS010000564.1:0-37099 GCA_018290735.1 Coelastrella sp. MACC-549 | reverse complement strand
GCTTGAACCGCTCTCTGGAGGTTTTATCCCCAACTACCACCCTCAAGAAACTATCCAAATCACAGTCCAGACCAGGACTACACCCAGGGATAGGAATCACCTGCTCATTATACACAAGACGCACTCGAAAATCACCAAAGCGCAGTCCTGCAAGCCCACTAGAACTACCAGTACTCTCGCCGCTGCTACTGCTACTGCTACTGCTGCTGCTGTCATTACTGGACCTGCTGTACAGCACCAGCAGCAGGTTAGCCCCCAAGGGAGCCACTCTCCCTCCCCTCCAAATTCTCTCTGAGTCACCCAAGTCAAATTCCGGTGTCCAGCCTTCTGGCGGTGGCAGCAGCAGAGAGCTGTCCATGGGCTCCCTGCCTTTGTAGCTGCAGCCCTCCATCTCAGGACCATGATGGTGCTTGCGGAGACGCCTGGTAGGCCAGTGCCGCTGCTTCTGCTCCTGCTTGTGCTCCTGCTTCTGCTGTTGTTGCTGCTGTTGACTAGCTGCAAGGGTTTGGAATTTGCTCATCCTGCTGTCAGTGCTGCTCATGGTATGAGAGGTAAGGCGTCTCCGTTTGTACTGCAGAGTTCTATCTGCCTGCTGAGCACGCTGTTGGGCCTCCTGCCCGTGCCTGACATCTCGTTGAGCAGTAACGTCCCCCAAACCCACCAGCGGCAAGTCATCAACCCCATCAACTGCTGCCAGATCCATCTCCAGCAGCTCACTGCTGTCTCCCACAGCTTCCTGCAAAACCCTTTCCTCAGGTAACTGGGGCATTGCAGCCAGCTCCTCACTCTGGGGTCTAAAGAGACCCATCAAGGTGGCCAGGGGTGTGAGGGTCTCACAGTGTGCAAACATCAGTCTGGCACGCTGCAGTGGCTGTCGCCCGGAGGCGTCTGCTGCTGCTGCTGACACCAGTGCAGAGGCAATGTCCGCCAGCAGCGGCGCGGCGATCTCATAGTTGACAGCGGCACCATACCCTTGAGTCTCATAGAGTCTTACATCCTCCAACCACTCCAGCAGCTGAGCATCTGCTTGAGTAAACAGCTGACACACATTGCTGCCACTGCTGCTGCTGCTGCTGCTGCTACTGCTGGTGATGGTGGTGAAGCTGTCTAACCCAAGCCCTGTCTCAAATGTGCACAGCTGCCAGAGAGCATCCACGTGGCAGGCATCCAGTGAGCCGGGTTTGACTCCGAGTCGCTGTTCAAGTCCAGGGACAATGGTCCTCCAGTGAGTGTGCATCCACGGCGCCTGTGGACCAAGAAACACTTGGGGCTTAGCTAAGTTTTTTTAAACAAAATCTCTTATTATTCTTTAAAGTAAACAATTCTGCTGATCATTCTTTCTGATATTTTTGCCCTAGGTGAGGCTTCAATGACTGCAGGTTCTGCTGAATTCCATGTGGCTCTTGTACATGCTACTTCAACCCCTTGATATGTCCAGGTGACATCTTGCCAACGGCAACAAGAGCACACAAGGACATCAAAAGGGGTTGATTGGCATGTAAAAACTCAGCCGGCAGCCCTCACCACTGCCACCGCTTGGTTCAGTGACACTCGCCCAATCAGGTGCTTGTCACTTCAGGAACAGCTGCTGCTGGTGTGCACAGCGACATCACACAACTACATGGAGGTGTTTCTGATGATGGACATCCAAGTAGTAACCAGGAGAAGAAGGATGAAAGTGATTTTATATCCCTGGACTGCCTGAACTCACCAGCCACCTAAGAGCTCTCTCTTCATGTTCCCTGTATGCTCTGCATGACTCAAAGAACCTGAGGACAGGGTCATGCCTCTTGGGCAGCATGCTGATGGCCACAGGCCGGGGAAGCCACCCTGCACTACTGCTGGTACTGCTGCTGCTGCTGGTACTGTGAGTCTGCTGTTGGTGCTGCTGCTGCATGATGTGTGCTGGGTGACCAAAGAAGCCCATTGCAAAAGCACTTGCTGATTGAGCTGCTCGAGGCACCTGCAGACACCAGGAGCAGGGTCAAGCGGCCTCATCAGTGCCTTTGAAACAGCTGCAGCACTACCCACACAAGCTGCAGGGCTGCTTTGTTTGATCATACAGTGATGCTGTGATGCTACCCTTGCCATGGTTGCCATCCCATATGGCTGTACAGCCAGTGAATGACTAGGATGCACTGCTTGGTTCTGGGCCCTGCGTCTTTGAGGCTGTTGGCATGATGTTTGATCTTCAGAGAATCACAAGGTAGCTGCCAACAGAAATATATGACTTTTGCAGTAACTACACAACTGCTGAGTGCCCCAAGTGAGCTTGAATGCTGTGAAGGTGCAAAGCACTGGTCTGTACTCTTGCTGAGGACTGTTTGCTGCTGCTGCTGCTGCTGCCGCTGTGCCCTCATACCTGAGTGGATATTATTGGGTACCTCCTTGGTGCGTATGTGTCGGCTGTTAAATCAGGAAAACGTTCTCTGAGGCGCCGGGCAAGATCAAGCATCTCTGCTTCACCTGCACACAGCAGCAGCAGCAGTAGCAGTAGCAGCAGCAGGAGACGTTGATGCACCAAATGGCAGTTTTTTTATAAGAGTTTCATGATTGAGCCATCAGATTCACAGCCTCATTCTGATCTCACAGCATTCATGAGAACTAAATCAAGATCTCAGACCCTAGGACACATGAACATCCTTTCTGTCCACAATCGACTCAATTGTGCAAACCAGACACTTCTTTGTCTGTCTGTGGCGCTAATCAAATTGTCTGTGGCCCCAAAGAACTTTTCTGTCTGTGGCGCTGTTGCAGCTGCAGCTGTGGCCCTCACCCATGGGATGCAGGTCACCAGCAAGGTAGTGCAGCTTAGCCACAGGGGAGGTCCAATTACGCATCCAAGAATGATTGGCTGCGTCCACTGACTGCTTGTGACAACGGGCAGCAGCAAGAGGGGTCTTTCAGCCCAAGTTGGCATGGCCTGCTGGCACTACAGTCTGTGTGCGTTTAATGCCAATTCAAGGAGCTGCCTTCTTTGTGTACCGTCTCAGCAAAGTTCATGTGTTGAATCAAAGTAACTTTGGTTGTGATGCATAACACTCATTTATGCAGCGCTGGTTTATGCCAGCTGCCAGGTCATGCCCCTAACCCATCTACCGGCTGCACCAATAGCTGCTATTTTGAGCTCAGCGGTGTCATGACCCAAACCACTCAGACAGTGCAAGCTACAAATACGCTTTGAAACCAACTGAGGACCTTGATTCCAGCATATAAGCAAACTCACATTGAACAGATGCTTCAAGCTGTTTATCTGCCGCATGCGTTTCTCAGTGGGCCTGGAGGAAGTGAACACAATCACACAGGATACAGGAGCAGATGTGGAAATCACAGCAGTTAGTGATCCTGACATTTGGCTCGTAGAGGTGGCATGACAAGTTGAAGGTGGAGAGGCGCTTTCAGCCTGGATGTTTGCTGGTGTCTATCAGAGCTACTGCACAAGTAGAGGGTCACTGCCTACACCTGGATCAAACACTCTCTGAAACTGCAAGATGCAGGTGGATGAGAGGAATCTCTCCACTGCAGGTCGTTAGCTTGTTTTGTTGCAGTGGCCATCAGTCCCACAGTGCAGATGCAAGTACAAGTATGGATGTTTGATGCAAACACCCCTCACCATCTGCTGCCATGTCGTGCTAGCAGGTACATGAACACTGGTGTATAGCCAGGTGGATCAGGAGTCTCGTAGATGGATGGAGCGCCTTTGATCCGTACTCGATGTATGTATGGAGCCTTGTGCACAGCAGGAAGGCGGGCAGGAAGGCAGGCAGGAAGGCAGGAGTACAGCAGCAGTGACAAGCGGATGCTTTGATGTGGAATGCAACTGGGATATGACACAGCAGCTGCCACACACAGCGGCGTGGCCATGCTGAGATGCCGCCTGCTTTTCCTGGGAGTATTTCATATGCCAATAAGCAAGCAGGATCAGTCATCTGAAGTCTGCAGCCGACAGTTTCCACCAGGCCACAGTGGACCTACCTTGGTACTCAGATGCTCCCTGATATCAAAGGAGCTGGCACAGACACGGATTCTCATCGCTCCAAATGCATCCAGGTACAGCAACAAGAGAAAGAGTGTGACTGGCACGTATGATTTGGTCGCCTTGCCAAGTACTGGACCAAGGCACAACTTGGAGCTGGACACAGGTGCAGCTGCGCTACAAGGTGCATCGTGACACGTGCACATGATATATCAGTACATCTGCTGGATCGACGAGCACAACTGACACAATGCAAGCCTTGCGCCCGCAAGAGCCTTGCGGACGTGGCAGGCCAACTGCTACAGCATGTCTTGTTGTTTATCACAAGTCACGCATGTTGTTTGCCAAACTATTTGCTTTGACGTACTACGGGAGTCTGCTGCTGCTGCAGCTGCTGAGACGGTATATACTCGCTCCCTCCATGTGTAGGGAATCAACGGCAGACCCCGATGACTTACATCCTAGTGAAGCGCATCAACATCAACAGCCCATATGTGCATCTAGTGCGTGATTATGCCTGCAAACGTAGCAGACTGTCAACCATTGCCTGAGAAGTACACAACACAACACAGCAGGCACTGCTGCCCACCAGAAGCTGGATGAACAAGAGCAATCAGGATATACATGCTGCGCTTGTGTCGCAATGAACAACACCAGGCTGCGTATGCTGCAGTATCCACAGGTCCTTAGGCGGCTGCCTGTGCCCTGCGGCCATTGGTGTAAGGTGCAGCAACAGGTGCAGTTGCGTGCATGGCGACTCCTGCCTCTGCAGCTGCAGCCTGCTGCTGTTCAAGCCAGTCCGTTTGCCACAGTCTGATTGTGCCATCTTCAGAACCGGAGGCATACTCCTTGCCTTCTGGTCCAAACCTGAGACAGAGCAGCAGCAGCAGCAACAGCAGCAGCAACAAGTGAGTTCATCCTACTGAGTCCCTTGGGCGCCCGGCGGGCTGGTGCACCTGCATTCTCTCAGCAGCCAGCACTGGGGGGATCAGCTTGCACCCCATCCACTGGAAACTCCCTCCAGGGTGTACTCCTTCACTGCAGCTGTCTCACCTGACAGTGTGTACAGGCCCATGGTGCCCCTTGTTGACCTCCAGCTCAGCACCAGTGGCAGCATCATGCAGGTGCACCCACATGTCCTCACCACCAGCAACAAACCTATTCTTCAATGGACAGTAGCTGGCAGCCTCAACAGGGTGTGACACTACAAATTGCTTGATAGGGCTGTCCAGGCTGATTGTGTCCCAGATGCGCACTGTATTTTGATTGTCAGTGGTGGTCAACCACCGGCCGTCATGAGTCAACTGCAGGACCCGACCAAGAAGAAAGCAGCAGGTGCCCATCAATGCAAGCAGGTTTATGGAATGCAGTTGAAGGTGCATGATATGCATCAAGTAGAGTCATAGGTACATCAGCAACAACAAGACAACATCTGGTGTACTCCTCCTAAAAGAAGAAGACGCTGTAACAACTGACGCTATGGCACCGTACAGACCAGTTGGGCCCTGCTCGCAGTCCATCTACATGATTCCTGTGCAGTCACTGTGACAACCCCCCCACCATCATCACACCACACATTGCTGAGCAGCTGTGCAGGTCTCAAAGCTGCATACTCTGGTCATGGGCTGTGTGGGCAACCAGGTACTTACATCGACTGATGTTACAGGTCCGTCGGATGATAAGGTGCGCACTGTCCTCCCCTCTCTTGCATCCCACACAACCAGGCTTGGAGTGTCAGATATGGATGTCACCAGCAAGCTGTCACTCGGCCCAACATACACCGCTGCTTTAATGTCCTTGGGCGCTCCTGCAAACTCTGCTGGTGCTACGTCAGGCCGTTCCACATCATATACACGCAGCAGCTTCTCATGCCCGCCAGTAACAAGTTTATTACTGCTTTGTGAGAAGCAGCAGGTCTTGACAATGTGCTTATGCTGCAGCGTTGCTTTCTCCAGGCCTGTTAGAGCATCCCATATCTTGGCTGAGAAGTCTGCTGATGCTGTGGCTGCTAGGGTGGCTGAGGGATCCAAAGCACAAGACCATACAGCACCCTGCGGTAAGAGAAATTGAGCCATGCAGCAAGTTGAAATGCTATGGCAAATGCACCGACATGCGTTGGGGGCGCCACCCTGGTGTGACCCTGAAGCGTGCACCAACAAGCCGCACATGCTCTGTGTGCCTGCCAATGAGAGGCACACCAGTGACAAGATTACTTTGTATTGCAAGCTATAATTATACTAGTGGGGTGCTGCTTCAGCGCTTTGGACTGATGACTGGCAAGCATGGTGGTGGCAACAACAAGAAATGCCTTTCCAGGGTCTGGCAGACCCTCCACAGGCAGAAACTGCCTGTGTGGATGCTGCTGGGAAGCATGGGCAACAGCGGGTGCAAGAGCTGAACGACCTACCTTATGTCCCAAAAAAGTGCCAATCCAGTCACCAGTAGTTCCTGAACGAAGCATAGGCTGCCCATCTTTTGATGCACTCACTAGGAAGTATCCATCATGGGTCACATTGCTGCAGCAAATGTGCAGGGAACGGAGTACGAGGATTGACAGTAGCCTCGCATCTACACAGACCACATAACGGTTGAATACATGCACGTATGCCTGCGCTGTGCAGCACTTGCAGCCCGGCGATGCCTCGTCTTACTTGATCAGCAGCAAAGCAGCGGGAGCGGCACTGTTGATGTCGTTTGCACCATGCACGCAATAATTATACTGCTTGTGAAACCTCTAGAACGGGCGGTGGCCCCATCAGCTGCGTTTGCCTGCTGGCCCCTCCCCTCTCTATGCTGTTACAGTTCTTACCTATAATTCACCTCTACAATAGGCCTAGAATGACCATGACATACAATAGGCTGTTGACTCTTCCTGGGCATCATCTTGGCAATCAACAAGAAGGGCCCGTCAGCAAGTGCGTGTTGTGTACTATAGCCAGCCTAGTAGCCAGGTCTCTAGCCTATTGTTACCCCCTTATTCAACCCATCGACATCTATCAACCTGCACTGCCCTAAGCGCGTGCATATGGAGCGCGGGCAGGTGTGTTGCTTCACCCGGTTGTGACACCGGTGGTCTAGCAAGGCGAACGAATAGCAAGGGGCCAAATCCCCAACCTGTCGCGACCCAATTGCATGATGGGATGGTAACAAAGGGAATCACAATAGTTGCTGGAGGCAGCGCAGTCCATTACGCTCAAGGAGTACGCACCTTGTCAGCAACACAGCTGCAACTGCACTGCCTACTTGTACCCAGATAGTGTGATCGCTTGAGCGTTTGTGGTGCTTGACCAGTCAGATAAACATGCATGTCGCGTGTCCTGATGTCAGGCTTGTTGCGCCCCTAGGCCAGTGACTTGGCCCAAGCCCCAGGCTGGGGTCACAGTGTCACTGGCAGTGGGCTTGGCAGCCTGCCAGTCAACGGTTGTCACCCCCCAGCCACCAAGATCCTGGTTGCGTCCCAAGGGCCGCTCGGCCGAAAAGGGGTTCCTGCTACTACTACTATCATCCCTGGGAGGCGCCCTCCTTGCATGTCAGCTCACTTGCCAGCTTATCCGATTGCTTGGGCTTTATCTCTGTCACAGAGACATTTGACGGTCAAATGGTTTTGTTGATTCTGCCTACCAGCCAGGGCCACTGGGCCAGTAAGACTGGGCAGTGCTAGCAGGCAGCATGCAGGAGGAAAACACGACTGGTGGCAGTATGTAATATTCAGCTGCAGCCGCTGAAGTTCATAGCAGGGCACCGTGTCACTGAGCAGCCTGACAGTGTCCACTGGGTAGCACCCATTGCTTAATTTACCAGATGCTCATGCAAGATGCAGAGTCTTCAGTCTTGAAACGCCCAGTGATGGTCTACATCAATCTACTGCAAGAAATCACCCAGATTGCAGATTTGGACTGTATCTTGGGTGGTTACGCCTGCTCGAGAAACATCCTGCATTGTCCCGGTTGATCCTGCATGTCAGTTACCCCAAAGAGAAAACAAAGTCTAGCATACCCGTCAACCCTGCTCCGTCAACATTGCGACCACTGCCCTGGTCTCTGCTGCAGCCTATGCAGGCAGTGCCACTGCTGCTGCAACAGCTGCTTATTCCCTCTCCTCAAGCTTTACGGTCAGGTGGAATGTGGGCTTGGCAATTCGGAAACCCCTGCATGCATAGAAAACAAACAGCACAATCATCAGCGACAGCTAGTTTTGTTGACCGCTTCAGGCACTCTGGGCGCACATCATGTAGATCCAAGTCAGCAAAAAAGTAATATATACAGGCAACACAGAGGAGAGTACAAGAGTAAAATTGCATTCATATAGTTTGCTGAGCTGGCAACTAGGTTGGCCCGGTTTTCACAGTAACACCCTGCCCCCAATGATAGCAGAGAAAGCTCACTGCTGCCATGCCTTCCGTCTCACAGCTCACCTGCCCTGTGCACGGCACCTAAAGCGCTTGAGGATTGGCCCCTGGTCTGCAAAACACTCTGTCACATACAGCTTTGACTTCTGTGCACCATTGTTGTTCTTGGCATTGGCAGCAGCCTGCAGTCAGCAACAGACAAACCCCATCAGCCCTATACAGAAACCTTCTGATTGCCAGTATACCGCTGCATATTGCTGTGTATGAGACTATCTCGGTAAAATTTGATGCATGGCTGCAGTCCTCTGAGGCTGTTTGCATAACCCAGACGCGCCATCATCATCGCTGCATGCTGGACAGCCATCGTATAAAGCGCACACTCCCAGCTGCATTTTGCTTCAGTGAGCTGCGCTGCAGTAGTCCCGCCTCAGGCTGACATGATACATACACACTCATCCAAGCCTCATTGCCGCTGCCAAAGTCGCTTGGTACAGCACAAACTTGTTACTGGGACACCTGCGCTACTTCTCTAGCTACTGCTGCCAGCTGCTGACACATGGGCTGCTGACATGCGATAAAGCATCCCTGATCCATGTTGGCATCATAACTCTGCATTGACCTGCTGAACACCATTCTGTTTTCCATGCCGTGGCGAACACTGGTGTCACTGTTGCTGTTACTCACACTCTTGAGTGCTTTGAGAATCTCCTCACAGGCTCTGTATGGCATGTACTCCATCATGAGGATGGCATCCTCAAAACTGCGCCCACGCATTACATCTAGAATACGGCGGACCTGCAGGAGGCACACAATGCAGTCCAATGTAGAGCGGCTGCTGTAACATAATGCTGCAAGCTGCCTAGTACCTGCCAAGCAGCCCGCATTGCTGCAAGCTGATATCTTGGCGTACTTGAAGCAGTCAAGTTGAGGAACAGCACAATCAGGGCTCACTGTGTTGCACATCTGTTGATGCTTGTCAAGCCTAAAATAACAGGACCACCCTGCTGCTGAGAGACTTCATCAGCTGATGTGGCTACCAGGGTGCCAATTACCAGCCCATGGCTAAGAAACGTGCTGCATGTCGGCGTCTGTGACTATAGGTGCCGGCAAGCCGGGTCTGCAGCCTACTTCTCATGCTGGCCCTGTGTGGCCCGCACCTTGAACACACTGCCACGCTTGAACCTGAGGTGTGCGATGCCACCCTTGGGCGCTGCTACAGTTTCTGCTTCAATAACCTCAGCTGCTGCTTGGCATACTAGTGGTCGACGAGCAACCACTGGGGCCTGCGGAACGCAAGGAGACCGTAAGCTTTGAAGCCACTGCCTGACTGCAACTGGCTGAATCGACGTAACACTCACAATGCGTGCTGGTCTAAAAGCCGAAACACACTGCCTCTGCACAGCTACAGGTCTGCTGGTTATAGTGCGTGAGGCCAACATCGTGCTTGCGATTCTTCAGACTGATGCGGCTGCAACGGGAGGCCCGCTTCAATGCAGACTTGCCACTGTGGTCCTCAATGTACCTATTACAGCTTTTGAGTATAACCAGCGACACTGGGCCATAACTCAGCAGCCTCAAGCCAGGAGTATAACCCTGGGTATACCCTAGAGTCCGCCGATGACTGACGGGTAATGAGGATCGTTTGCTGTCGATTCAATCTGATCGTGTGTATATGCTTGCGCCGCAGAAACGCCCCCCGAGCACTGCTGGCCACAGTCGAAACATCGGGCCCCGCAGTCATGACAATCGTCTCTGTTGGTGTTTCCTACGTACCAGCTGCTTGTGTTTGACTGTTATACTATACGAAAACCGTCAGGGCCAACCTTAGTATGGCAGGTACATACTGAGCTGTACTGAGCTGTACTGCTTTCATTTGGGAGCCTATCAGGAAGCTTAATCAGAGCTTTGTGCCCTCACCTAGGACGAACAACTGACTTGCTGGCATAGGGAGCCACAAGTTGGCATGCTGCCAGCTTGATGCCAGTGGCCGACCACAGTCTGCTGTTTAAAATCAACTTGTCTTAACTGAGTCTGCGACATTTATTATCATGCATGACAGCTGATCGTGAGCTTCACGGGCGTAGATCGATCACTGCTAGCCCGTTTCTAGCACAAGCTTGCTTATGCAGCCTCAAGTGCAGCTTCTGGCAGTGCATGCTGCCGCAGCATCAAACAAACTATGATTTGCAGACTTGATGCCCTGCTAGCAGTGGTGTGTCGTTCAGCAGGTGCTGTGCTGTCACCTGTGATGTGTCGCTCAGGGGAACAATGACTAGGCTATTCAGTAGCAGCTCTGAGCCATTGTTCCCCGGGCCGCTCAGTGAGTGACGCATCACAGGTGACAGCACAGCACCTGCTGAAGGGCATCTCAGCCGTGGCACACAACTGCTTCAATTTGGCTGAGACTCTCAGCAGCAGCAGCAGCAGCAGCAGCAAGATATTCGGTAGTACTGGCCCAGCAACCTTAAAAGTTTGGTCGACTTATGACTGCCAAAGTGGTGGACATGGCCTCAGCTGCTGCACCCGGATGTATTGTGGTGACGTGTATCTACCTGTTCAGTTCTGTCATGAGGGAGAAAACAGTAGCTTGCCGTCGAGCCCATGCAACCGTTGCATCTGAAGTTCAGATGGCACGGAAGTCAATCATCAGCAGCTGACTATGCTTGCTGAGAGCTGCCAGCCGTAACTTCTGGTGACCCTGAGCCTTCTGCAATGCTAGTGGGCCTGCCAGGCTCAGCCGCCACATGAATGCAGCGCTGCTGCACGACTCAAATGGGATCACTAACCTTAGGTCTGCAGCATTGGGGCAGCTGACCATTCCATTCCAGCTCAACGTTGTTTACCACATATTTTTCGTTGATCAAGGGTTGACATTGACAGGTGTTGTAACAGCTGCAACTTAAACTGGCACTTTCCTGTCCATTGTCCATCTGGAAGTTCTATACTACAGTCGACGCCATAACACCTGTCCTGGCGGTGGTGCCATTCATTGAACACGCCTAGCGTTTGAAGACAAGAGCTGCCCTTACAAAACCCTGTGTTGAATATATTGTTTCAACGGACCATTACATGCATAATCTTGTTGACCAGAAACACCATTCTCTGACTGACCATACATATACATACAGCACTGCTGGACTGGTGTCAACAGTGCACCTGGGAAGCACTACAGCATTGTATTATGCAAGCAAGATAGTCTACATGCGTTATCTGGGTCGCTCGCGCCCTGCGGCGGTGCTCCCCCTGTTAATCCTTCTGCTGTGTGTACAGTCGTACCTGCAGCAGGCCTCTGGACAGAAGGCAAGCACAGCAGGCAGTCACATGCTTCTCTACTCTGTACAGTCACTGACTAGAGTGCTTGTTTCAGCAGGAGGGCTTTTATGAAGAGATCAGTGCTTCCCCGCTGTTCGATGGACGTGTCCTGGTAAGTTGGTTGCTCCGTCGAGCAGAAAGTCAAGCCTGCGCAGATAACATGTAAGTACGTTGATAGGTGCGTGGCAGTAGAAAACAGCGGCGCCTGAAGACAGCCATGTTGCTAGTTGCCTGCCAGGGTCAGCCCAGCAGCTACCTGACAGCAGGCATCTCCTCACAGCGTAGCTATCTCGTGCTCTCACAGCGAGTTACCCCGCAGGTCCACTTTCATTTTACTTCCACAGCTCCCCACCAGCGGCACTACTCAGATTTCCCTCAGGCAGTAGCGCAGCTCGCATCTGCAGTGCCTTTTAATGAAGTAGAGCTATCACTGACTCAAGGGAGATGGGTAAGCAGATGCCCACACCTATAAATGCACTACAACGCAGCCATCACTTTGTTGCAAGCTGCTGCAGCCCTCGTTGTATCCTGCACTGCTACCAGCGCAAGGAAAGCATACACATCAGTGGAGGTACAGCAGTGATTCACCACACATATAGTAGCAGCTCCGCAGCATGCCGTGTGACACCAGGAAGGGACCACCCATGCTGTACAAGTGAGAAGTCAACATAGTAGATGAATGATTGTGGCCTGTTTTGCCCCTGCCTGCAGCGCTACCACCGTTGGGACCAGCCTCTGCTGCCTGTCAAGCCAGCAGGTGCGGTGAGTGTCCTATGCCCTGACTAGACAGATGATCAGGAACCTGCTGTGTGCTGCCGCGTGCATGGCAGGTAATCTGCAGGATCTGTGTCTAACAATAGTATTGCGCAGTCAACAGTCTTGGCCTGGTGTGCGCCTGTCTACTGGACAACACACCCAGCTTACTCCACTTTTGAATGACTGCAGTATACCAACCTATCAAGCAGTGTATGTCTTGGATATGCCTTGCTGTTATGCTGTTGTAACAGGAGTTGCGGGCAGTGTTCAGCCACAAAATCCCTAAACCCTCCCTACCTCGCCTCTGGTCAACCCTCAGCCATGCCTTGGGTGGTCTCTTCTGTGCATCCCTCCACTTTGTGGCACGACCAGAAACAACAGCAGTGCAAGCCATCACCACTGCAGCATATGCAGCAAACAGTAGCAGTACTGGCGGCACAGCTGACACCAGCAGCATCGCATGGAGGCCAGAAGCTGCAAAATCACAGGTGTTGTATGCTGCTTTACCCCAGGAGGCGTCCTGCACAGAGAATCTTACTCCTTGGCTCAAGTTGCTGCCGTGCAGGTGAGTGTGGGACCTGTTCTGAGCACAGGCTGTACTGCTGTCAGGTATTCCACTGCTCCTTGACTATGCCGGCGCCTTATGCTGTCTGACAAGGACGTTTCTGGTGGTTATGGTGATTGTGGTAATTGCTTTTGTGCTGCAGTAGTCCATTGCAGACTGGACATGCTCTTGCAGAGAGCCATAGCCACCACTGGCACATAGATTGATGCATGACTGCTATGCTTGCTTGTGTCATCCTCTGGTGTTGATACTCCAGGGATGCTGCAGGACTTGCACAACTCCTCAAGCGGCGTGATGTCATCTTTGGGGCAGGTGAGGACAGCCACACATACATGTAATGCCAGTGCAGGTTACAATGTTGCACTTGTTTCTGTCCGTTCCACCTGTAATGACAGTCAAACAACTCAAATCTTGTCCAACAATCAGCTCATCGCATCGGCAGGCCATGAAGAGAAACTGAACCCTGCCCAGCAATCCTAGTACCCAGTGATCGAACTCCACCTGCAACTGGCAGCACATTGGCTCTGCACCACTTTATTGATCACAGCGCATGTCAGCCAAAGCATGTCTGTCAGGCAGCAATGCATTACTGCAGCAGGCAGTTGCAGCAGGCAGCAGCAGCAGAGAATCTAGGAAACCGCCCTGCCCTGGCAGCTTGTAGCACTTACCCCTGCTGCAACAGCCGATCTTGCATATGAGGCTGTTGCTTTGCTGTATGTGTTCTTGCAGAATATCACTCTCTCAAAGTACTTGTCAAGGTCAAAAGGGACTCCAAACTGGAGCCATCGCACATGACACTCACACAAACCCTGTCCCTGGTGCTGGACCCTAACAACAACGACAGCAGCAGCAGAACAAGCAGCATTACCAGATCGACGGGGCAGCGAACATTTTCAGATGTAGAACTGGACAGGCTTATGGGCACTCAGTTGAAGTCTGTATGTCCTGTTGCTCAGTGCAGCCGGGTGTACATGTTGCTACCTGGGCAGGTACCAATAAAGCACCAGAAGCAGCTGCTGCAGTTACCATCCTGCACTGCAGCATCAGACGTAGCTACAAGCAGCAGCTCAAGTAAAGTTGCAGCAGAACCAGATCACCCTGAAATGCGTGCAGGCACAGATGCAGGTCAAAAAGGTTTGCAGCGTACTTTGACAGCCAGTTGTACGATTGAACTTGATAATCCACCTGTTGGGGCTTTTACAATCAGTCCAGCACCCGATGCAGTTGCCTTGCTGCAGCAAAGCAGGCACAGCGGGAATGCAAGCAAGGTCAGCAGCCAAAGCTGCAGCAGCAGTGATGGCGACAATGCCAATAGCCCGCATGTCATGTACATCTATGACTTGCAAGGACAATGTGCAGCGAGTACTGCAGGAAGGAGCAGCAGCAGCATTTTGCCTCTCAAGCTGTCCTGGATCAGCAGCAACGGCAGCACTGTTAGCAGCGAAGGCAGCAAAGAGGTCAGAGGCCCGTCGGAACCAACAGCATTTCCACAGGCCTCTCCCCCCTTCAATCGTGTCAGGCCACCTTACACCGTGCACAGGTACATAGTCGGAAGCGGTTATCTGCATGGCGGTATAGTGCTGGAGCTGTATGCTTCGGCACAGCTGGCAGTAGAGGGTGATACCGGGGTGTGCATCTTCCAGATGGTGCCTTGGTATGTGCGGCTCTGGCTGCACACACTCCAACTGACCATTGATGGGCAGGTGGGTTCCCAGTCACCATGACGCCTACCTGTTGATTGCAACGTCAGATATCCCTTTTTGCTACTTGGTGGTGCAGCATCCCACAAGAGCAGCCTGGCCTTGCGCTGCCTTTGCTCTTGCAAACAGCCTTTCTTAAACTTATTGAGGATACAGTCATTGACCTGTTGGGCATTTTTGATTGTCCCGTAGGTGTCCTCACTCTCTGAGCATCTTCTGCTGAGGCATGTCAGCACAGCTCAGGACCGAGCACGCCCCCTAGTGCTCAACCTCTGCCTGAGACTTCCTGCGAGTGCCCGATCCATCAGCTTATCAGCAGAGTTTACTAAAGCGTTCCTGACTGCGTTTGAGCACCCCCCTGATGCACATCGGGGTTTTGATGTCCCTGCCGCGCAAGTAACGTACCTGGGTGTGCTGAAACGGCAACATAATATAGGCATTGAACCCAACACGCAGAGCCTGGAGGATGGTGTTGCTGGGTGGAATGTGCATGGGTTCAGAGTGCAAGACGTAGGCAGTGATGCTGGAATATCTGAAGACATGACAACTATGCCACTGATGCAGATGCTTGCACAAATGACTCCACAGCAGGTCGGTCAGTCTGTGGGGGTAGGGGGAGTCGAGTAAGAGTGGAACTGTGTACCATATGTCAATTGCAACCAACTCAAATGGTTCACCTGCTATTGTAATGGTCTCAGCATTGTGTGCTGATAGTACTCACTCTCAAAGTGAGCAAACACTGAAGCTGCCTTAACCTGAGTGTCCTTCTGCTGCTGTTTAATGCCAAGTTTTGCAGGTCTACAGCCCTGGTCTGGTGGTGCCGCTGGCCGTCCCTGACTTCAGCATGCCCTACAATGTCATCTGTTTGACATCAACGGTTCTAGCTGTGTTCTTTGGCGCCACACTCAACATGCTGCTGTCAAGACCTGGTGAGGAGCAGAGAGTGTCAGCAGCAGGTGCAGAGGCCAGCAGAGTAGCCAGGAGGAAAAGGAAGTTGAAGCTGCTGGCTGTGGTGGTGATCTTCGGTGGTCTGGCAGTTTACGTAGATCCCTCAGTGCAGGAAGCGGTCATTGATCAGTTGAAAGCCTTTGGGCTGATGGACCCTTCACCTCTAAGCTATAGCTAGCCCAGCTCAGTCAGTGAACTGCAGTGAACTAGTGATAACCATCTGGGTACCGGTATACACCCGGTTCTAAATGGATACGGAAATGACGTGTCATTAATTGCCGCGATAAAATATATGAAGATGCCCCTGATGCAGATTGATTCTGTGTCAGGGGTCTGAAGATGTGCGGGCACGAGGCTGCCTCGTCGAGGCACGTTGAGGTCATGGCAACAGCTTATAACCCCACGCGCACCGGCAATGATACCTTAAGGCAGGCTTACAACTGGTGCAACTTCAAGTTGTACAGCAACGTCGTGTACCGGAAGCACTCGCCCTTCAGCTAGCTTCAGTCAGGTGAGTAGGACAGGGTGTGACGCATGAAAGTCCAGGCTCCCAACTGCAATACTGCAGAACCGAGGATTTCATACTATGATCAGGATTTACCACTGTGTTGCTCGCTGCTGCTGACATTTTGCTGATGAGCTAAAAAGTACGTGCATAAGAGACAGTACTTGTACTGTCCCACCACAGGCAACGTTCTGCACATATCAAAGGGCTGCTGAGTGCGCTAAACATTACTAAGCTCCTCAATCTGTGGTCTTGCCTGCTTTATGGTTGCCTCTCACAGTTCAAGTGCGCCTCGTGCGCACCCCGCCGGCGCGCGCGCTGCAATATGTTGCGCACATGTATGTGTGCTTGCCTGTCTGATGTCGCTGCAAACCTCTCAGTGGTTGTATTGCATGCTTGCAGGAAGCTTTACAACACCCCGTTCACCGATATCCACCACTGAAATGGCGCCCAAATATGCTTTGGCGATGGTGCTAGCCATGGTTGCGGCCATGGTTTGTGGCACAATGGCAAACGACATTCCCTTGAAGTTCTGCGTCAAAGATTGTTGCGGCAAGTAAGTATGTGCAGCTGTTGGGTAGCTGCCTCCAGCTCCCTGCTCAAACCTGTGCCACTGTACAGTGCCAGGACCCATGTGTTGGCCGTATTGCCAGTGGCCTTGCATGTCCATGGCAAGCCTTGTAGCCAGCAGGCAACCTGCTTGCATAATTCAGTCAGCCAGCTTAAAGAAACACTTCAGAAGTTGGCCTGCACATGGTGGCAAGCATGATCACTGCCGGTGAAATATTGAATGCTTCATAAAGCACTGACTGGCCGATGTCGAGTACGCAGAATGCCACAACCAGTTCGAGCATATCCAAGGGCCTGAAAAGGGCCAATGGCTATTAGTGGTACAGGTAGTGGTGCTGTGTTCAGTACACACATTTAACTTACACTCCCCTACACTTGCAAGATTTTTCTGACTGCATGGCTGTTGTGGCTGCTATGTGTGCGGCTGCAGCGCTGTCACAGACCAATCATACCAGGTGCAGTTGAGTGGCTGCACGGACCGGCCTGCCACATGCCAGACGGGGTCTGATGGTTGCTGCACCATTGACCGCTCACCAGATGTGATTCAGTAAGTCACAACAACTGACTCAGCACCATCATGGTGGTGGTTATAGCTGTTGCCCTGCCAGACTGCTGACAGCAACCTGCATCCCTTGATCAAGCACTGCATTTGCTGACGCAGTAGTGCATGTTCAATGCTGGGGTTTATGCCTTCCTGGCAGGCAAGGTCCCTCATGGCCTTGACTGCTGTTGTACCTGCCTGGCCGACAGCATGTCACAGCACTGGTGCATGAGTGCTGAGCAGCCCCATGCACTTCAAGGCTGGCCATGCTTGGTCATCCCATGGCTGAATTGATTCCAAATATTCAACAACCCTGTTCGTTGTGTTTTCAGGTACTGCTTTGGCTCTGCCACCTACCTCTGCCAGTGGAATATCCTGTCAGGCTTCAAGAATGACCCCAAGAACCCGTTCGTGGCTGACACCCAGGTAAATTGAGGCGACCAGCTTCTTACAGAGTCTGCAACCATTACTATAATAGCTGCATGATGTTCCGCATCACACACTTTGAAAGTGTGTGCCACACACTTGCGTGTCATGTGGCAAATGAGTGAGCCATGCCCCTGTCAATGACACGGGGCATGGTGCACTCATTTGCCGCATGACACTAGGACAAATTTGGCATGTTCAGTGCAGAGCTTATCATAAGTCTGGCAGACTTGAAGTCATTTGTGTGTGACTGTTTGATGCACAACTTGTGTGACACCTGCTGCCTTGTCACTTGATTGGCATTGAGTTCTGGCCCAATTCTGGCCCCTCATGTGACTCAGTCATGGCATGTGCAGGGCCCCCCTGTGCCAGGCTGCTCTCAAAGAGTCTTTGAGCCTCAGCCACTTCAAAGTGAAATAGTTCTGTGTGTCACAGTGCTGCATGACCTTGTGACTCGGGCTGAGCTCTATCTGGCCATGGCACATTCAAAGTGCTCTGCTGCTGCCGTCTACGCCCTTATACATGCAGACTCTTCTGAAGAACGGTGCACCAGTCACTCCCCGCCAGTACTCTGGCTGCATGTGCAATAACGCAGACACATGCGCACCTGTGATCTATTACTATGGTACCTCCCCCTACACCGTCAACTTCAAGCCCAGCTTGTGCGGTTGTGGCCAGCCAGTTTGAATTGAGTGTAACAGTGTTAATGCAACTGCTCAGGCTGAGCTAGTGGGCAGGAAGCTCTTGTGAGTGGAAAGAATAGTTGACGACTTGCCTTGCCAAGGTAGCCACCTGGTTGGTGGTGCTGTTGAGTAATGCAGTGCTATGCAATGCCTGGAAAGTTTTCTCAGTGCACACAGTAGCTGTCAATGCAGAAAGTTGACTATCTGTGGGATGCCATACATGCCACAGCGGTTGTGATTCGGTCCAGGGTCTTTGTTACTTCATCTCTTCTCTCATACAATATACATTGAATGAGTTGCATCATGTGGGCTGCTCTGGCAGTCCGCATTCAGCTGTATAAGCTGGACATAAACAAGAAACCTCAGCATCCCATAAGGCAGTCATCAAGAAATAATTCAGTGGCATTTGACTGTTTCTGAGCAGCGCTGGTTGGCTTGGTTATTGTCCCTACTCTCCAGGAGAGGGGGAGAGTGTGCGAACATTAGTTATGACATATACGAAATACTTTATCATATTTCTACAATATTGGCATTAATGGCACGCGTGATCCCACTCCATAACGTATATCGCCTCCAGACGGTAAAATGGTCTGCCACTTTGTTGGAACTGTTCAAGAACACTGGTATAAGACCAAGATTGGAGTGGGACGTGTGGGGAACACGGCCGGCACGACATTGAGATGCTGGTTACGGCAAAGTGTAACAAATTTGTTTCAAGCGTCATACTATAACAGCATATCTCGAGATTGTAAGCTGCACGCTTCAAGTTAGGTACTACCTAGATAGTAAACTACAGATAGATACGTATCTCATATGATGCATCGATGTCGGACATCTAGGCCGACATGTCGCCATATAGCATGCATGCAAGATCTTATTTTATTGAAGAGTCACCTGTGTCGACGTCGCCATGCAAAACAAACACCTCCGAGACTTTAAGCCTGATAAAGAATCATTCTTATAGATTAAGAAACAACAGGGGCCTGGGCACCTGGTAGGTTGCAACCTATTGGATCATCTCAGCAAGTCGCGACCAATCGTACGACGCGTCTGCCCCTTGGGGCCGGCCTGCGAGCAGCTGCCGGGTAGCTGTAGCTACAGCTATAGCAGGCAGGCCACACTGCTGGTTAGTTTATTGCAAGAATGCAAGCATTCTCTCCACAGCCTGTTCACCAGCAGTGTACACTGTCAGGCTGCAGCTGCGAATTAAACCCTGTAAAAGAGATTGATCCCAAGTGGCATATATATGCATACCACACGATTGGCTCAGTGGGCCTACACACGGCACGTGAGGAAGGAAAGTACATGAAAAAGACCCTGCAGCGCCCAGTCAATGCCGTTTGTCAAATTCAAACACTGAGCACTGGCCACATGTCAGCAGTTACAAGCTTGCAACACCCTGCAGAGGCTAGGGCTGCCGACAATGGCAGCTGCTGATTCAGCTGCAGTTGCTTCAACTGCTGACTGAAAGCTTTTCCCGCCACACTTCCGTAGAAGCTTTGCAACCTCAACTGCCACCTGCACAATAGCACCACCCAGTTCCAGCCTTTGCTGCTGGCGGCCCTGCTGCTCTGTGGCTGATGCAACGTCATTCATCCAGGCTCGTTCATCTACTGACTTGACAACCTCCACAACATGCTCCCATAACACGACAGCATGTGCCTCCATCCGTGGCCAAGCTTGTCTTATGACATCAGCTAACACTTGAAGTGTCACAAGTGCTGTGCCCTCATCATTTGCATGGGTCCATTCCAGCAGCAGTGGCATCAGCTGTGCAAAGTACCTGACAACATACAATCCTAGACAGGGTAGAAGCTTGGCCAAGCACGGCAGGAAGATGAGGCGCTTGTGGGCATTGTGTGCATTGCGTTCTGCTTCTGTAATGAGTTCTTGAACCAGGGTGTGATAGCCGGCAGAGCGCACATCATGCTTCTTCTCAACGGCCTGCAGGTATGTACAGCATGATGTCAGCTGATATAAAACGCACACAAGTACTTGCAATAATGTATCCTAGGCTGGGAGCCTTGTAAAGCTCACCAGCCTTGGTCGACACATGCACAAATGCAAAACCTGATTGTAGCAGAGCCCTGCAATGGCCTTGCTGACTGCTGCCACCCCTTCTGTAGTCAGCATCTACATGAGGTGATCGGCAGACTGCTGAGCAGCCGCTGTTGATAATCAGCACCACCATAGGCCCATCAATTCAATGGTCTTATGACGATTGTTCACACGGTGTGCTCACCATGACTAAATTTGTGGCCGCTGGCATTGCTGTCCTCCAGCAGCTCTCCTCACATCCAACCACCAACCTCTTTGCCTCATCCAGCAGCAACATCCGCTGCCAGATCAGACTGCCAGCCCGGCAGTGTACTGCCAGCCAGCTCAGCATGGCATGACCGTACTGCTGTACTGCTGGGGCAGGATCATCCGAGGTTGCCAGCACTAAGGGAAGCAGAAGGCCGCAAGTGTCTTCAGTAAGCTGAGGGGCATGCAACTCTTGGACTATCCAGGCAAGTTGGCGTGCTGCTAGGCAGCGCTTGAATGTGTCTGGGCCCTTGTAAGGAACTGCAGTACATTGACACAAGTGGCTGATTGTCGTTAGAGCAGGCTGTGGTGCTCACAAGCCGGGCTGTTGGATATCACAAATGGTGCGCGGTTCAAGATGGCTTAATGTGATGGAAGCTGTTGATGCAACATCAGAAATGAAAGAGTTTGCAAGAAGCTTTTCATGAGCAACACAGTAGAGACTCCAAGTAGGTCCTGTGCTGCTGTGCTGAGAAAACAAGCACATTTTACAGTCAAGCCATTTGAATGGCACCCAGTGGATGCTGCTTCAGTATGCAGATCCATCCTCCAACGCTTGCAGCACAATATGCACCTGCGCCACCATCAAGTCTGCAAGCGCTTGCTCAATATGCTGACACACACAGACTGCTGGTGCTGATGATATAGAGGGACACATCCCATCCCTCACCTAAGTCACCTTTGTCTTGTATCTTTCGATATCTGTGCTGTGCCAACAGAGTGTTTCTCAAGCTGCCTATCAGGTGGGGCAGCAGCACACCCAGCAGCTGCTCAAGGGCTTGATGCCACTGCTGCTGCTCTGGTTGCTCCTGCGGCTCCTGTCTCTGCTGCTCAGACAGTCTGTTACTGCTCTGTTCTCGTTCCTGCCGCTGCTGCTGCTTGCTGCTGCTGCTGATCTCTGTTCCTTCTGCCATCACAGCAACACTGCCAGCAAGGTGCTTCAGCAGCTGCTGGGTCTGTTGCTGGCACTGCTGACTGCTCCATGGAGTAGCTATCTCCCAACCCTTATGGAATACGGCACGGCAGTAGGCTTCAAGGTCACCGCAGCTGGGCTTCAGATCTTCACCCTGGCCTTTGTTGTCGCTGACTCTGCCACTATCTGCTGCTGCAACGGGGCCTGTTTCGCAACTGCGGCTGGCATACAGAGCGCAAACCAACATGACCTGTAGTACCAGGTGTTGGAGCCTTGCCTGCAGCTGCTCTTCGTCACTGGCTGCTGTTTCTGGCTCCTCAACGATTTCAACAATACCAACAACATACTTGGGCCTGCAGGAGGTGATCGGGCATCAGCTCATGTGAGACAGCTTTGCCTATACACTGACAAGCAGACAGACAGATGAAAGTTGTGATGTACTGCCTGTGATAGCTCCTGCTGTTGCCTTTTTGGGGTACCACAGCATGGCAATGGTGTTGGTTGGAGATGAAAGCCCAGAGGGGTTTGTGCCATTCTGCACAACTGGTTTTTACTGCAGTGCAGCAACAACAGTCTAAAGTATTACCTTGCAAAGAACTCAACTGGTCTCACCTGTTTCGCTCTCTTCCATCATCTTTGGCTGCTGCTGGCGCCGCATCCTGCTGTTCAGAGGGCATGAGGTACGGTACCTTGCCCAGTTGTTGCAGCAACAAGAGGAGCAGGTGAAGCTTTGCGCACAGCAGATCCTGATAAGCCATTCCTGCAGCACCACCATGCGCATGCACAGTTAATACTACACAGCAGCGCTTATCTATGGCCCTTGAAAGCCTAGGCAAGCCCTTGTTGCATCCCAGCTGCAAGGTTCAATGGCCACTGCTGAAGGTGCTAAAGGTAACAGCAGATCATGCAACTACCTGTGAATCCTCTGTGTACCTGGTATGTGCAATTCTGCGGGCGTTTCACATGGTGCACCGCCATAGCTGCTGTACAAGTCTGCACGTGGCTCCAGCAACTGATGAACAAGGCATTCAACGCAGCTAACAATGCCTGTCAGCACTGGCGGTTTTAAACCAAGTGCTGTATCGTTTTCAAAGCTCGCGAAGTCTGACGCAGTCGTGCGGAGCAGCTTCAGGTCCTTTGCTGAGGTTGCAGCAGCAAGGTCCGAGCCAGCTCCTGGAAGCTTCTCAAGCAAAAACTGCAAGCCTGACAGTTGATGTAAAAGATCAGCTTTCGAGGCCTCGGATGCGCCAGCAGCTCCCGGCATGTTGCGTTCTGGCCAGTGGCGCTACTTATGCACAGCTCTCATCGTTTGCTCTGCGATTCATTTATAACATAGGCAATAGAAGTTTGTACAACTGTACGATGCAATCGGAAGGTCTCTTCGGCCGATATGTCGTGGCAGCAGCACCAGAAATCAAGCTCAGTGCAGCAGTATAGTTACGCTGATCATGCTTGCTGTTAGCCTTTAACGATTTTGAGTTGAATCAAGTGATATAAGAGGTGTGTACGACGAGCCCTGACAAATCTGCAACCTAGCAACAGCTGAGGAAGCCGAGCTGTCACCCTCACTTATAATCAGTGAGCTGCACGTGCAGCAGAAGTCAGTGTCATTGACGGGAAGCCTCGTTATAGAAACCCTTCGCTATGCTGTGATCAAGCCTTGTAGATTTGATGGATCGTAGATATCAAACGATCCCTCAGAGACTGCCTGGCTTGGAGCTATCAGGTGTTGCAGGAACCCCTAGGCTGCTGGCTGGTCATCATGGCTGCTCAGCACTGATCTCAGAGCTGGCAGTTGTTATGAGATCACTTACAATGAATGCATCTGACACAATCAGCAAAGGCTCAACTTTGAGTGGACACGTCACCGTGACTGCACGGTGCAGTGTGAAAGAAATTCAGCCATGCAGCAAGTTGAGATGCTATGGCAAATGCGCTGACATGCGCAGTGTGACAGGTGCCCTACTATGGCTACAACCAAATACAGATTTGGAGAGCAACAGATGGTTGCTGTGCGAGGACATATCAACTCTTAAGCCCCACTGGTGGAGTCTCATGGGATGTCATAGATCGTATAATCAATACCACCAAGGTATCCTGAACCCCTTCTTAGGGTTGAACCAGGTTGGCCCACTAGCAGTGACAACACAGACTCCGCGATGTAGAATAGTATATATTCAAAACTGAACTTTGGGCGGCCCAGCTGCTGAAAGGTCCGACAAAAAGGATCAGATCACCCTTTGCCACCCAATGGCAGTCTTCCACACTTTGCCACCAGCTCCATTGGGCCCTCAGTGTCCCTCTCCTGGGTGGCACTTCAGACTGTATCCTTGATTCTCACGCGGTGACAATGATTATAAAGGGGCTGGTTGGTGAGGAGCCAGCTTAGTTGCCGGTGTACTGCATGTGAACAAGATAGACAACGACATCCAACCAACATTTTCTGAACTGCACAAAGCCTTTGTGCCTCGCAGGCAAGTTGCAGCTGTGTGTATGCCTTGTACCAGCACACTATATGCCAGTTAGAGCGTTTGCTGGCCCAGTGATGGTGATTGGAATTCATGAATAAACTGCTTAACCTCAATACTCTCAAAATTCTCAGCCAACACAAGAACAGCCTCTCGTAAACTGGTTGAAAGATGACAGGCCTGTCTGCTGCTGTTGTGGAGCCTCCTAATTCTTGAGTCCTAATCGATGGCTCTCTGCTGAAGTTGAGCATCAGAGTGTTGGCACTGAAACTGCTCTTGTGACTGAGTCGTAAGACATCCAGGCTGCTCAATGCTTTACACACCAAACATGAACACATATGTTGGATTGTGGCCTGTGTCCCACCATTCATGCATCTGATGCAGCGGCTGCGTGCCTAGTGATGGTGAGCGACTATGTTGGCTCCTCCGGGGCGCCCCTCTGGGGCCAGGTTGTATGGTATGTATGGTATGATGGTGCTCCTCATAACTGCAGTGGCTGTTCAGTCATGGTGTTATCCACAGCCATGATAGCTGCTGGTCAACATCTCACCTTGTAAGCACAGCTCCTGCCATCACCCTCCGCTCCCCACAACCTCCCAAACACATCAGGGACAGCAGTGAATCTTAGTGGTGCAGCAGAGCATATTGGAGCCACCTCCCACACAGTGTCCATTTTGGGTGGACTGCCATTGCTGCTGTGGTTGTCAGATGCCTGTGCACCTGCCGGCTGACTTTTGAATGCACAGCTGACCCCGTTCTTCCACCCCCAGGTATGCCCCCCAGCATCTGTGACACTGTTTGCACTGTTTGGTGCTTCACTGCAGTCTGCTGCTGAGTCCCAGGTGGGTAAAGGATCCCCCTTGGTCCCTGAAGGATCCGCGCTTAGCTGTGCAGGGTTTGGGGCTTTGAAGGCACAAGCTTGCCCATTGGATAAGCTCCACAAGCGGCCCAGAGCATCCCCCATGAAAATACCACTAACTGGCATGAAAGGACATGCTGGCGTCTTATCATAGCTATGCAGTAGCACAGATGTCCAGTTGTAAGCTGCAAGTTGAGCCTCTGTTGGAGAGCCTGTGGGGTTCTGTGTGGGCTCTGGGGTCTGTGCTGCCTCTGGAACCTCATCACTCATCTCGGGAAAAAAGGTGGTGGTAGCCGGGTTTGACCCTGTGTCTTCTGAGACTGCTTGGGTGTCATTGGCAGCAGCAGCAGCTGATGCAGTAGGTTTGCTCTGCAACTCAGCTGTTGTGCTACTGGGTGCAACAACAGAAGTGCTGGTGCCACCTGAGGTCTCTGTTACTGGAGCTGCTGCTCCTGGGGTCGCCACAGCTTCACCAGAAGGCACCACAGCTGTTGCTGCAGCTGGTGCTGCTGGTTCAGCAGTAGGCTTAACTGCAGGGGGAGTGGGACTGCTGCTGCTGGCACTGCTGCTGCTACTGCTGCCGGCTGTGCTGTTTCCAGTGGTGCTTGTGTTTGTTTCATCACTGCCTTGTGCTGCTGCACCTTCTGGAGCCAACACTGGCAGTGGTTCTGTTGCTGCAAAACTAGCTTGGGTGACTGGTATCACGTTCTCTGGCATATTTGATGCATCTTGAACTGCCAACCCAGGTGGCAGCTGAATCTCAACCGTTGACGCACCCTGCTTAGTCCTGCCTGCTCTACCTGCTTTCTTAGCTGCATCCCTGAATTCCTGCACTTGTGTTGCATTCACTGCTGCTGATTCTGGCATCAGCACTTCATCAGGTGCATTGATGGTCACCGTCCCATCATGGGCCACAACCACCAAAGGGATTGGCCCTGAGGCACCACCCCTGGCTGCTGCTGCTGCTGCCTGAGAGGGTGTCGTTGGGGCTGCTCCGATTGCTTCTGCTGCAATACCACCAGCCTTGATGATATCTGCAGCTGCCGAACCACTCCTAATATTCTGATCAGCAGGGTTCAAACGGGGGGTTTCAGGTTTAGGAGCTGAGAAGCCTTGTACTGCAATGCTGGCAGTACTGGAGAGGGTGGTGCCATTTGTACCGCTGATCTGACCGGCCTTTGTGACCAGAGTCCTAGCAGAGAAGAACCCACTGAGAGGTGCACTCAGAATACCACCAGACCTGGTCATGATGATATCTGTTATACGAGTACTGTCTGCCGGGTCTGCTGGCAGCGGCAGTGAGAATTCTGTGATGATTTCCACGGGGTTTGTGACTTGCTTCAGGGACCTGCTGCCGCTGCTGTCACTTGATATTGTTACTTTGGATCCTCCACATTGGATATCGTCCACTGTCATGTCTGACTGCTGGACGTTCAAAGCTTGAGAGTAGGCCACAATGAAGAGCTTCTTGTAATCTGATGCGCGCTGCAGGCCAACAACAGAGTGCATGTGCCATGTTTGTTTGTCCTCTGGGTTTGGCTCTGCTGCTGAGGACAAGGCAAGTGGTTGAAGCTGGACATTATTCTTTCAACAAGCCAAATGACTGTACATGCATTGACAACAAGCAATTATAAGCGCTGCAGTTATACTGAACAGGTGGGAGATGAGTGCTGCTGATGCTGGTGCACTGAGCACGCTGGGTGGAATGCAGGTAAGGCTGAGACTCATCACAGTTGGCGGACGGCAGACCCAGCCTCAGCAGCATACACTTCGGTGACACTTGTGGTAGGTTTCTCTCCTTCGTGCTGGGGTTTCATAGTCACCATGCTCTGGCTCGTGATAACTCGGTGTCATCTTGTAGCATGCTGTCAAGGGCAGATGATGTCAAGGACAACATCGCATTTTATTGAACATGATCTGTGCCTCACCTCTTCGCCGCCAAACCACTCAGAGCATGCTTGTTGTTGCTGTTCAGCTGTCAGCACACTCAGTGATACCACATACTCTGATCTGCTGGGTTCTGTCCTCGCATCTGCCACTGTGCCATCAGCCTGCTGTGAAACTGCTGCCTGTGCCGCCCTTTCTGCCGCTTTTGCTGCTGCAGCAGCTGCAACTGATCGCTCATGGGCGGTTTTGGCCTTTGCCCCTGCTGCTATACCGCCAGCTCCAACTGCTGCTATTATAACAATGGTAGCCAGCAGCAAGTAACAGATCCTCTTGTGTTGCCTGCGACTGCTGTTCACAATCTGATTCCAAGCATCAGAGCTGGTTGGAGCTGCTGATGTTTTGCCATTTACTGCAGCAAGAAATGCACGTTTCAGCTTGCCTGGTGTGCTGCCCCCGCTGGCCATGCTGCTTGGTGTTGCAACTTCATTGCTGCCATCACCGCTGCTGCCTGCCGTCCTGTGCTGTAGCATTTGTAGCCTGCACACTTCTTGCAGAGGAGTACCAGTGTGCAGCACAGCGCTGCCACTCCTGTCTGCAGCATTGCCTGCTTCTGCACCGTGGCCCTCCATATGCACCAAACCTAGGGTGCTAGCAGCTGTATCCTCAGTGGCCAAATTATTTCTGGGTCAAGCTGGTAACATAGGGCTGCCTGCTGGCATTGCTTACTGTGCTGTCACCTTGATTGTATGATGGTGTACAATGTACCTGCAATGTACAGCAAACAATCTTGCGGTGTAAACAAGCACGGCTTATTCGTCAACTCTATTGCAATACGTACATTTCCAGTGCACAGGCATGCCCAGGCTCCAAAGACGGTGCTAGGCACGCAGCAGATGCTGCGATCTGAAGCGCGCGTACAAATCAGTGACACTATTACCCTAGCTATTGTGTGAACATGGCACCGTTTGCCCCATCATTGCTGCTGCATGCTCATGCGAGGCCATCCCGCGTGCTAAGCGGGGCCAGAGGATATCTCTCACTGATGATGACTGATTCTCCTCGCAGTACTTGATACGCAACTATTGCTACTGCTTTGATTGGTAAATAGTCGGTGCGCCGCTCGTTTAGAGTCCAAGACAAAGTGTTGTCCAGGCGCCAGAATTCAGTGTGCGCCGGCAAAACTCAGTGTGGACTCTGTATGTCTCAACTTATGATATATCACCAGCAGCGAGCGCTAGCAACCCTAGGCTAGGGCGAAGGTTGTAATATCGCAGGCCCAGTTGCTGTCCGCGAGTGCGAGTGTTTTGAAGGCTTGGTAATGCCGAGCAAAGAATGTCAATGAACATGTAATCTTTGTCTAATAACGTTCTGGATGTCTCTTTCTGATATTTTCGAGGGCATGCATTGACTGAGTTAAGTGACAAGTCTTTGGACCTGCTGGCCCTGCGCAGGTCGCATGGCGTTCGATTCTGGTAGATTCGTAGGCCAGGAGAGCACATATAACCGTAGCAGTATCAAGTTACTTTTTTTATGTCGCCATGCCTGGTTCATGAAGCTAGAGGCCTTCTGACACTGACTAAACTTCAGACAGGATGATAGTATCACCCACTGGCCATGGCTCATACTTCATCCAGCATCTGGGTTCCAGCACTGCAATATGGCACATTGCGTGCAACATGTGGTGACGTATGTCCTTATGACTTTTGTGCACAAACCTCTTTGCTGCAGCTACGTCCTACAGATGCATGCAAAGCTTCTCAAGTGCAGCAGTGAAAGAAATATAGCCATGCAGCAAGGTGAAATGCTATGGCAAATGCAGTGTAGAGAAATAGAGCCATGCCACACTGAATGAGCTGGCAAATGAATCGACATGCAGTGTGTCGAGACTGCCTGGCCTACATCTTGCTCTTTGCTGAGCTGTTATGCTGGCCATCATCAAAGCTGGCTGCATCTTCTGCGTTACTGCTGCTGACTACTCTTCTCCATCTCCCCAGCCATTCTCTTCCCTCCCGACCCTTATGACTGAGTTCAGCAGGAACTGGCTCTAAGACAACCTGCTCAAACCCTGTACACAACAGATGACAGCAAATAATGCATCCTTTTAAGCCTTTCTATGACTTCATGAAGTCAAACTTTGTTTCAATGTTGTGATGACTTATTATTGGTATTTTAAGGACAGTGGCATCAGGAAACCTCCGCAACGTGGTATCAAAGACCATCTGCATGACAGATGTAGTGTACAGAGCCGTGCCTGTGACAAAACAGTAGGGCACACTGACTGGAAAATGCATCATATACAGCCCGTCCTGTCACTCAATTTCTTATACAAAGCTAAGCCTAGGAATGGAGAACATGCAGCCAGCAAGAATGCAGGGTTTGAAATGTCTGTAGTGATAGAGCCTAGTGATCACTGTACCTGCCGGCAGTAGCAGCTCTTGGTACAGTTCAGGTGAGACCTGCCATGGGGGGTTGCCTACAAAGCCTGGCCCCACAGGGAAAATGAGAGTAATGAGCTCACCACCCGGGGCTAGTAAGTTTGACCAGGCTTGGGCCCAGTCACGCCTCATATCAGGGTGCAGGGCACTGCAGTTGATCAACAAGCAGATATGACTTTGTTGCTGGTTCGCAAACAAGACAATCTACAGCCCTTTTGGGTTGCCCTCACCATGCACTTGACAAAGTATGCAACATGTTGCATAGATGCAACCCTTTTTACGCTCAATAGAAAACATGATAGTGTTGGTGTTTGGAAAGGGACTATATAAAAGTCTGGTATGTGCCAGAGCTATGCTGGCAACTGCTGCTGTATTTTTGTATGCAATTAGACTACTGCTGCAGCATGTCACACCTGTGGTGAGGGATGACTCCTGCGTGATGTATGCCATTGGACAAGTCTTGCTATGCCTGGACAGAATATTGACCCTAGGCACTGCAGCTGTTGCTGCACCTGCTGTGACCCATTCAGTCCACCCACCAGAGAAACGTGTAATCATACCCAACATCAAACTGTTGACCTGATTGATGCAGATACTTGAAGAAGTTTCCAGATACGAGTTCAGACCGTGCTGCTGCTTCAGGGTGCTGCAAAAGCACTCTGGTCTTCTCGGCCTCGGCTTCTGCTACTGCCTCTTCAGACAGGTCCAGGCCTACAGCTGCCGCTGCACCTGCCTGGGCAAAGCAGAACACATCGTAGCCGCGCCTGCAGCGCAGATAATAAACAGCAGAAGTACAGCGACCTGTCAGCAGCTGAACAATAGTAAGCATGGCTCACAGAGAGCTTGTGCAAACCGGCAATCGTCTGCTCAGTGGACTTCAGTGCAGCACTCTGCTTTGCTTGCTGTCACCTGGCCTGCCACTGCTTGCACAGCTCAGTTGTTGTAGCCGTAAGAGGCCTGCACTGGTTTGAGGAACTCCCGCAGTGCATGCCATTTACCTACAGTACTGCCTTTCCTGCTGCTTACATCAGCTGCGTCCATTAAACAACATCTTTCCTGCTATCAGTGTTGCTGCTGCTGGAGCTAGTGGATGCAGTAGGCATGATAGCTTACCCGCATCCAGGCACAAACACACGCT
The DNA here is from genome assembly GCA_018290735.1 of Coelastrella sp. MACC-549. NCBI lineage: Eukaryota > Viridiplantae > Chlorophyta > Chlorophyceae > Sphaeropleales > Scenedesmaceae > Coelastrella > Coelastrella sp. MACC-549. The sequence goes on along the minus strand of JABEVS010000564.1, from coordinate 6,765 downwards.
TGTTCACAACGTCTAGCTCCTTCCCTGCTAGAATTTTGGCCAGAATTGGTGAGCACTTGCCTGCATCCCACCTCTGCAAACACAGCAACAGCAGCAGCAGGAGGTCCGTCAGCACATGTTGCTGCATGGCTGTTGATGCTATTAACCATAGCTTGACTTTGAGGTCTGTACTGGAGATCGACGTAAGCAATGTGCAGAATTGACAGACTCTAGCAAGGCACAAAGATGGCCTGCAACCTAACACACTGTATGCTAATACTTGTCAATGCATCAGAACAACAGAAGCATATGGAGTAGCTGCTGCCTTACTGTTCCAGGGTCCACACCCTCCTTCCAATGGTTGATCCACTGTGATTCATATGGCTCCATATGTGCAGATGTGACAGCAGCTGTGCTCTGTGGTGCACCAGAAGATGCTGCTGATGGCGCTGTTGCTGCTGAGAATACAGACCTGTTAAGTGATGCCGCACGTTGATACGCGTGGTGCGAATAACAGAGTGAACGTCGAGGTAATGGCCTGAGGCTGTTGGGTAATGTTGAAGAAGACAGCTGCACGACTTTGTGTAGCATAGCTATTGCTGCACCGCCACCACGCTATGCATGCAGGTCCGGAATTGCAAAAGGATATTGAATGTGCAATACTATTTCCACCACCGTTGGCGCATAAGGCGCCCTGCTTCGATGTACAGTACTTAGAAAGCGTCATAGCCTATGACACTTATACTGTTTTTGCACTGCTGCCTGCTGTCGCTTTAAGCAAATTAGAACATTTCAGATGCAGATTGCTACGTTTGGCGGCGCATGCACATGGTCACCAGGGATCCCTCTATCATCCAGTACATATGGGAATGAGGACCTCGCCTTTTTTTATGATCCGTCAGCCACGTTGATCTGTATACATCATGAAGTGACGAGAAGCAGTTCGTAAACAAGCCTTCTCTGTATCTCGCAATGTCAAACAACAATTGATGCATGCGCCTCTGGCGAACCCCACCTCACCCCAGCTCTGAGGTGACACCTCGGAAAATCAATCAACACGATTTGTATAGCTTGCATTTGCTCACAAAGCTTCTTGATGAGCAGTCCATGAAGCATAACAAACTCTCTACTAGTCAAAATCCCTGCAAGATCAGTCACCTGCGAAAAGGGACTTTCTCATCATACGTTTTGGCCTAAGTCATGGCACGTGCTATATGCATGGCGGTACGGTCCAGCTGACAGTGCCACTGTCAAACCTGCCGCTGTTGAGCCAGGCATTGATACCATGCTATCACAGCGATAACTTCAATCTGTTACCAGATATACCATGAGTAACAGCAGCAGGGCTCTTCTGTCGCTGTTGGCTAACAGTGATGATGACAGCTCCAGTAGCGATAGTCAACAACAATGGGAACAGCAGATAGGTGCGCGTTCCCTCAATACGATGCACTCAATGGCGTACTATCAGCAATCCATAGCAGTGTGATGTTTGATTGGTTTTGATGCTGTAGAGCTGGACGTCTTAGAGCAATTCCAGGAGTTATGGGACAAGTGCAAAGCAGCACACACTGTCCAGCAACCTGTTCCTCGACTTTACAACCCGGTACAGTGCTCTGGGCTGTGCAGTACTCGTACCACATGAAGTCTGACGCCGGATGCCTCCATAATACAAAGCTTGACGCCAACTGCCAGCATAGCCCTTGTTGTCTGAGACATCATATGACAGCACATGCTAAAACCACTGATTAATTGCAGCTTCTATCCAAATACTTCTTCCATCGCTCTGAGGAGAACGATGTGTCTCATGCAACACAGGCACCTGACCCCGGCAGCATGAAAGCACTGGTGCAGCAGGCGGCCTTGGAGAAGCAGTTGCAGGTGTGATAGGCAGCTGATTGCTTGAGACAAAGCAGCAGCACACAGCCATATGCAGCCGGGCACGCGCCACGGATCTGGTGTGCTGTGTCAGCCAGTGCTTGGCCACCAGCGCAGAGCAGCAGGTGCCCGTGCACAGTGCCACGACAGCAACCGGGGACCTGCTGATACATCTTCACATGCAGACTGTGCCACGTTCTGCTGTGTTGAAGCAGCAGTATCGCCTGCTGTTTGGGCACTGAGATCACCCACCTTCATAGCGCACAGTTGCAGTTGTCAATAACACCTGACACATGCACTGCAAGACTATCAGGGCGCCTGATAAAGGCATCTGGCATCTGCAGGGGCATTCAGTCTTGGCCTCTTGTGTACTGTATGTTTTGCTGTCGTTCTCCCACTCAACGTGCAGGCCAAGGCAGCGCAGTGTCTGGTTCAGGAAGACTTGACCAAGATTGAGCTAGCCCTGCGTGAGTTTGCTGTGCCGGGGCCAGCAGCAATGGCTGGGGTGGATCCAGACGATCTTTGGATCAACTACGATGGCTTCACGCAGGTTAGAGGGGTTTAGGTTAGGGTTTATAATCAGTACTATCACTACTGGTATTGAATGCAATCCAGAACCTAGATGAGGATGCAGTTGGGACGCAATAGGAGCAGTGTTACAATGACTGAGCCAAGCATGCTGTGTACCAAGCCATGAGAGACTCTGCAGCCTATGCTGAAGATTCTGCGGCATCAATCCCACAGATAGTAGTTGCCCACGGCAGTACTGTCGGGCGGCTCGGCAGTCTATGCCGGTTGAGTGAGGACTCCTGGGTGCTGCTTGTGCTGCTTGCATGTAGGCTGCCACTGCCTTGCTGTCAGAGCTAGGTGCAGAAGCAGCTCCATGCTTTCAGGCGAGCATATTCCTCAAATTTGAGCGTGATGCAGCAGGGGCCATCAGCTTGCCGCTGCTGATGCAGTACATCACATTACGCACAACAAGCCAGCGACTGGTGAGCAGGCCAAGTTGACATCAGCAGCGCTCCTGGCCCTGTGATGTTTGCCAATCACCATACAACAATACATTAGCATGCACATAACATCTTGTACAGCCACCAAACTGTACAACCCAAAGTAGATCAACTCCATAATTGAAGATGCAGATGTGCAGTGGAAACACTGGTTCGGTTGGAATCAGCTGTGAGTGTGTGTTTGCCTGTCAGGACCCACACTTCAAGGTTGCCAACCACAGGTTGGAAGCAGCAAACAACATGATGGTGTATGAGCAGCAGCACATAGGCTTGGCACAGCTGCCATCTGCTGTTGATACCATTGCTGCGGTTGCTGCCCTGCCTGCACTATAGCGACTTCAACTCGCAGCGTACGATGAGTCTGGCTCAGGCATGTTGGATGTGCAGCAGTTGCAGCGCTACCTAGCAGCAGCAGTGTCCTCAGCCCCAATGCTGGCAGTCATGGAGGTAGGGTTTGGGTGGACATGTGGTCACACATGGTCAGCAAGCTTCTGCAACAGCCTTGTGGCAACTTTCCCAGCAGCCATGTGCTCTGAGCACCATACTCAAACAAGCAGCATGACAACATTCGGATACATCATCCTCTTGCAGGCAGCAAGAATTGCTTAGAATGATTCACCACTGCAGCAGTGCTGATGCGATGCATTTTGTGCAAGTTCAGCCTCAGCTGCTGACTAGAGCCTAGGGTTCATTGAACAATAATGATGACATGCATTGTCTGCAAACAGCATGCATTTCTGTGACATTCTTGGGCCTCAGTATTGACTGTAGAAATGCCAACAATATGTCCAGTGCTGTGTTGCTTCCCTGGCTGCAGCCTTCTTTCATACCCCATTACCTGAAGATTGCCTCAGGGAAGCTGCTGCTGTTCCACGGACGGCGATGCTTGTCACATGGAAGAGAAGTGCGCAGCACTGGTGGCAGCAGCAGCAGCAGCTGTGGGCGGGTAGTACACTTGTGTGACCTTGTAAACAGCCCTGTGATGGCTGAGTTGCAGGAGCTGCTGCTGCTGGGACCAGGAGCTGATCAGGAGCGGGACATGTTCAGCAACTGGTTCAGTGCTCAGGTGGGACTGTAGGGCATTCTGATGACACATACAGTTGTATCAGATTTGTTGCGCAGCTCAGGTGTTGAAGTTTTGTGCTGCTGATGCCTGGAGGAGATGAAACAGTAGGGCAAAGCTGCGGCATTGCCAGCCCTATTTCACTTCAGACAGACATGACAAACCTGCCATGCCTGCTGTGCAGTCCTAGCAAGTGGCTGGCAGGTGTTTTGCGACCCTGCTGTGTCCACCAGGTGTTGTCTCATCCGTTGCTTGGTGCTCAGCCACTGCTGCTGTTGCTGCTGCTGGTTTCATGTGTGTTGGCAGAGTGCTCAACGGGTGCTAGCTACATTCTCATCGTGGGACCTGGATGGCAATGGTGCCCTCAGCAAGGCCGAGTTCAGTGCAATTAGCCAGGTGAGCTGCACTCTGAATTCATGAAGAACTCCATCCAAAACAACATCAGAACCTCCATGGGCTAGGAGTGCTGTGCATGGAGATTGAATGAAGTAACGATACATAACACAGCCCAACCATGTGCTGCTGTGAGTGACTGTGGTGATTTACAGAAGTGGAGATTGTTTGTTGTTACATGCAACTCACACCTTGCTGTGCCATGGTCATCACCATATCTGCAGGGCGCCATGACTGAGCTGTTCCTTTCCAGGGTGTTTGAAGAACATGTTGCACCCCAGAGGGGAGCAGCTTGGCCTCAGCAGCGAAACAAATCAGCAGCAGCAGCAGCGGCAGGTTCCAGCAGCAACACCAGCAGCCCCAGCAGGTTAGGACCCTTGCCCAGCATACGTGCCGGATCATCTCCTCCTCCCCTTGGCAGCAACAGCCCCCGCAGCCAGAGGCAGGGCCAGGCTACTGGCAGCACCAGCAGCAGCAGCAGCCAGGTATGGCCGCCGCCGCTGCCACCCAATGCTGCTGGACCTCGTGATGAGATGGATCTGCTGGCCTTTGCTAATTTTGTCCTGGCCTGGGACCACAGGAGCCACCCAGCAGCAGTGAGTTACTTCTTCAAGATCTTTGACATACAACACAAGGTAAGAGGGTTGAGAACTGTTCTGTTCCACTGGTAGTCCTGCTGCAGAAGAGTGAGTGCCTGGAAGATATCTGAGCAGTAGCTGCTTGAGAGAATCATACAATGCATTTTTTTATCAGTTAGTCAGTCAGTCAGTCGGTTGGTCAGTCAGTCAGCCAGTCAGCCAGCAGGTGTGAACATGTCACACAAAGTTGGATGTTATCACCCTTCCTATTGATCACAATGTCAGAAGTTGGATTGAAGGTTTGTGAGTAGCAACGCGGTTGAGCACACAACCTGGATGCATTGTTGTTGATTCAATCCTTTGGACTGCTCCCTGTTGCTGCACACATGCATATATCACATTTTCCCCCTGTATTCTGTGTGCAGGGCTACCTCACGTTGCAAGACTTGTACATCTTCTTCAAGGAGGTTCATGTGCTGTGGGTGGCCATGGGGGAATACCCTGATCTGGACATCTATGACGTGCTGGATGAGATCATGGATATGGTGAAGCCAGCCCAGCCAGGCAGGATAACAAAGGCAGACCTGTTGGCTTGCAAGGTTGCTGGCACAGTGTTTTCCATCTTGGCCAATGTTGACCAGTTCTACCAATATAACTACAGGGAGAACTTCATGCACCAAGAAGGAGAAGACGGGGGCTAGAGCAGACTTAATGTATGAACATTGATTGTTCTCTCTGATGCATATCTCACTTAAACTAGCAGTACTGCTACTAGCACCAGAAATGTTCGTCTGGTGGCAGCGTGTTGCCAGCCAGATACTACTGGCTGCTCATCTGGCTAAACATGCCACGGTGTATGGCACATGTACTGCTCAATCAAGTCGTTGCATGTGCTGGTCAAGGCTCTGCTGCCCATTAGTGAGACTCTCACTAACCAAGTGATTTGTAGTACCTTCAGCACTGCAGTCATATTGTAGACTCTGGTATCACTAGAGGCTCAATGTCATCAAGTTGCCAACTTCTACTGTGTCAACCGCCGTGACTGTTATTAAGTATTGCCTTCAAAGACAAGTTGCGGCAACGTCACCATCAGAGCCTCTGACTAAGACCCTGCAGTTGCATTGCCGATATGCTAGAGAAATCATTTGGGCATATCATGTATGTAGACACTTTGCAACCATATCATCTGGATCCACTATGGCCCGGCCAGGGGATTGACCTGAAGAAGTCTATTACATATGAAAGTTTCAGATGAAATGCACGCATAACCTGCACTGCCCCTGGGCAGTCCAACATCAACAAGCCAGTCGGGCTAATGCAGTGATAGAATATTCCAGTTGGTTTTGATACCAAATACCACCTGGGTGACCGGGTCTACAGAAGTCTTTGCCCACACCGGAATTACTAACTTCTGTCGGACAGCCTGAGACTACACTGTAGCATGGCATGCACTACTGGCTAGTAGCCCAAGGTTCACTGAGCCCTGCCGGCCAGAAGTTCAAAACATCTTAAACACTCAAATACAAATGACACCGGTGCCATGATGCAGCTTGGCTTGACTTCAGCATGAGATTGACCTTGCTGATCAAATCCAACAATAATGCAGGTAGACATGGCTCTGAGCCCGTTCAAAAACACAGGAAGCAAGGAGCTATTGATGCAAGTTGCAAACGTTCTTGCAGTGTAAAAACAATATCGTTACAGACAATATTGATGGAAGGCCAGAAAGTAGTACTGGTTTGACGGGACAGATAACTGCGGGCACAGATTGCTGCAGTAACTAGTCAAACCTCAAACATGACGATGAAAATACACAGCCAGTGATACAGACTGGACTGTAAAGTCTGACACTCAGTGACAGCCATGC
>JABEVS010000563.1:0-37565 GCA_018290735.1 Coelastrella sp. MACC-549 | reverse complement strand
TGTGTCCGATGATGTATGGGGCTCCGTTGGTACATTACAATGTGTGTTGCCATGTATTGCACAATACCTCTCTACTGCTTGGAAACTACGGTGTCAATGTGAGCATAATGGCGGTCGAACCGCTCAGTATGGATTGTTGTTGTCCGCTTCTGAAATGGGGCGCGGGGCCGATGGCAGAATTGCTATGGCTGTTGGGTAATAATATATATATATATATATATATATTCAGCAGCATAAGCAATAGATGTAACAATAGATGATCATTATTACCAACACTGTGGTGCAGGTTGTCGCTACATCACAGAAACCAGCCTTTCCATACTGAAACCTAGAATGACACCACTTGTTGCAAACAAGGACACCACTTGTTTGCAGTGTGGCTGAGCCACCAAGTACATTATCCCAAGGGCCTTGCGGCCGGAAAGGGTAACTTCCTTCCTTCCTTGTTTGCTGTTGTCTGCTCAAAACAGTGCATATGCAGCCTAAAGTGATTAAGGCCTGTTTCAGCTTCTCCTTGCTGGTACTGAGTTGTCCTTGGCAAGGCACTCGTAACATTGGCATCTACGACAGACCAGCCCGCAATGATGAAACATGCAGCAGTATAGTACTGCTCATGCTGCGGTACAACCATGTGACTTGCTGTCTGCACAACAAAGGGATCGCACTGCACTGCGTCGCGCTGTGTGAGCTTCTAGGAAACCTCTGGCCTGCATGACAAATAATCACAACAGAATAAGCACACTAACTTTAGCATGTGTGCAGTAGTCTGGCTGGCATCTTCATTAATGCTACTGCACCACGCAAGATTTGCTGATGTGTCAGCTGCGTCAGTGCGATTCTGCAGCAGCTCATCTGGTGTAGTTTCTATGTTGTCGTGGTATATGCAACCACAAACACCTATGTTCAGCAGCTCTACCACATGATGTGTCAACATGATGTTACCAACCAATGGCATTGGCAAGCAGGTGCAAGGCACCAAACACCATGTGGCAGCACAAAATGTATTGCACCAGCTATTTCCACTTTGCTGCCACATACCGCATGCAGAAGTATCGCTTGACTAATGCTACTGTACATTGACATACCTTGCTGTGCTGCGGTCAAGGGATGAAGATTACTGCAGCAGTGATCGCCGCAGTGCATCGTGTGACTGTACCAGTACACATCTTTGATCCTTCACCCGCACAGAGCTCTGCTTCTTTCAGCGAGGCAGCAAATCCCCAGCCAGATCTGCTGTGCAGTACTGCAAGCGTGTACACAAGTGTTGCTGGCATTCGTACCCCCACGGTGCAACAGCTGAATGCCAAACAGGTGATAAGGTTTACTACCTGGTAGGTACTGCCGGACGCCTAACTTAGCAGTGCTGCTGTGCGGCTGTGCACGCACATCTAGCTGTCATTCCTAGTGTCATGCTCAGCTCAGTGGGCAACTGGCGTACTGCGTGTGTGTGTATCGGCATAGAAACAACTGCAGGCAGAGCGCACGAAGTTACTGACTGGCTTGCTGGTGTCACTGCAGCATATGCTGCAGTATGCATACACTGACCAGTCAGCACTGGTTGCTGTACCATAAACTGAACAAACTGGGCACACTCACCATACGAACGCCAGCGCGCCGAGGTGTCTGGGCAGATCTATTCACTGCGGCAATTATGGCAATGAAATATCAGACCTTGAGCATGGGACACTGTTGATGAACAGCAGGTCATAAGGGTGGCCAGTGCTGCTGCATTGGCCTTGAGGCGGTGCCCTGTACAGCATGTACAAATGTTTTGGCTGTTGTGGAAGCATCTGACGACTTGTTGTGGCACCCGCAAGGTCTGTCAGATAGTGTCAGCAGCTGATTGGGCTATGCCAATTGGATTCTGTGTTGCAACAATTGGTCGAAAGGGTGTGAATGCAGAATGGACACCACCTAGAGATACTCAGTAGTCAGTGACTAATAACTGCCTTACTGAGTGCTGAACATGTGTGCAGCATCTCAACGACACTTGTTGAGTCCATGCAGTACAACATGTTGACACACTACATGCTGCATTGCAGAATGCTGTGCAGCATGTATGCAAGGCCCAGTGTATGCCCACTGACTGTCGTTGCGTGCAAGTGGCCCAGGCATACCAGGACCCCCCTGAAGAGTACCGAAACTCTCTCCATCCAATCGAACACAGACAGGTTAGGCACGGGAACTCCTCCGTGACCTTACGGTCATTACGTAATACCCGTACCCGTACCCGTATACGGGTAAAGTGGATTGAATTCACTGGGTAGATTTGAGGCGCACCGCCAGTGGCAGTAAATGCTATGGTTGCAAACTTTAAGTACTAATTATCAATATCCTGACAGGGATTCAGTCACCGAATGAATTATGGAAACCATGATGCACCTTCATGCATTGCGGCAGTTCCAGCTTGCAATTGTACAACATGTGTGTACAACATGTGTGTACAACATGTGTGTACAACATGTGTGTACAACATGTGTGTACAACATGTGTGTACAACATGTGTGTACAACATGTGTGTACAACATGTGTGTCACATCACTGATGCTCAGTGACTGACATTTGACGTATATTGGTTGATTACCACCCCCACTGAGTGGGCTTTTCTGCCTTGAAGGCGCCCCTGAGGGTGGTCTAATCTTGGTGTGCCAGTGTGGCTGAGCCACCAAGTACATATTCCCAAAGGCCTTGCGGCCGGAAAGGGTTTTCTTCTTCTTCTCCTTCTTCAGTGACTGAGCACTTGAGCAATTTGCAAAGGGCCGAAATACTTCAGTAGTAGGTTGTTGACTCCTGGCACCTCCATCTCTGATTTTATAGCTGCAGAAACTTTGTGCTGAGCAGCACTTCTTGCCCTTGCTTTAGAGCAATATGAGCCGAGTGCTTGTCTGCATATGCCTTTGCCCTTTGGCTGGCAGTGCTTGCAAACGGCGCTTTGCTGTGGTACCAATACAATTACTAGTAGCTTCTGGTCTAATCTTGGTGTGCCAGTGTGGCTGAGCCACCAAGAACATTATCCCAAGGGCCTTGCGGCCGGAAAGGGTAACTTCCTTCCTACTAGTAGCTTCATCATGGCAGTGCCAAGAATTGACTGCAGGCAAATTCTGCTAATGGCAACCACTCATCCCAGTCCCTCTGAGTGCTGTTCACATAATGCCGCAGGTACTCTTCCAGAACTCGGTTCACTCTCTCAGTCTGCCAGACTGATGGGCCATCAGTCAGTGGATGGAATGCTGTGATGAGCTTATGGCCCAAATCCAGTGCTGCCTAACTGGCTTTGCATGTCTCAAGCAGGGCTCATGTTGTTAATACCTTTGAGGCTGTCAGTTGAGAACTCTTATGTGCGTTTTGGGGACAGGTTTCTCAAGAAGTCACGTCTCTTTCCCGTATCTGCAGATAACTTAACCATCACCTTGGTCTGAGCAATATCCACCTACATTCCCTGAGCATCACGGAACTCCTGCAGTGCCATCAGTTACGCCTGCAGCTGCTGGGCAGTATTAGCTGCCACCACTGTATCATCAGCATAAAACTTAACCATGGGCAGATTCTGCCTATGCGTAGGCATATGCTGTCAATCGTACTGCTGCATTTGGAGCAGCACGCTTGATAAGCTCCTCAGCACCATACAAGAGTAAACCAACCATCGTCCACTGGGAATTGTAATTAGTCTCATGAGCAACGAAACAGCGTCTCTCTCTTTATCTGTTCACTTGCTCCTAATACAGCTGCTGTGCCAACTTGGAACGGGTTCCGGCTGTGATGCCTCTTGCGGACATACCACGATGCCATGATGCATATACAGTGATCATGTTAACGAAAAATTGATTACTGCTGTCAGATAGCCCGCTCAAGTTCTTCGATTCGAAAAATATCACTTGACACCACGATCCCGTGCAGCCGTGCGTGTGCGTCTTGATACACTGAAGCATCGGATGCTTTGCGCTCAACGGTTGGCAGTCAGCAAACCAAATACTGCCCAGGCCCGTCTGTGCACTGCCTGCTGATTTTGGCAGCACGATTGGAGGCCCAAAACCGGAATTTTTGTGTTTAAATGTAGCCCAGTAGGGTCTGTGGCGTACCAACTCTGTCGTGTGAATCATGGGCCAGTGCATGTCAAAGCGCTCTGTGCCGCAGGTAAGGCTTGTATAAATGGTATGCTCTTCATTTGCAGCTGCACAGGCAATGTAATACTCTTATGAGTGTGTGCAGGAGGTCAGGGTAGCTACAAAGGCACATTCAGCCGTTGCAGGCTCGCAAACAGCAGTGCAGTCTGAGCAGAAAGATCCGGCTGTTAGCGAGCTAGCAAGTACTGTTCGCAAGGAAAAGGAAAGTGATGATGAAGAATATGAGGGTTCATGTGGACCTCTTTGCGAGATCGCTAGAAGGCAGCACTTGCTGGACCTAAACATACTATACACGGTAAGCAAGCAACAGCAGATACCAGTCATGTCACAAACTGAACCTCACATTTCTGCATTTCTAGCCGTGATCCGAGCCTTCTGACACGGGATCAAGCAACAGATGTATCGTGCAGGAGCCAGAGAGACGGTTTGATGACATCACTAAGCTTTGTGCTATGGTGTTCAAGGTAAACTTGTGCTCTATTGGTGCGTGAGTCTGGTAACAATGTGTTGCTGTAGCAGACCCCCTGGCTAGTGCCGTTGCCACCCGACTGTCCAGTTGTTGTGGTTGCTGCTGCATAGCAGTCACTCACTGCATATGTGCTGTGCAGGTCCCCATTGCTCTGGTGTCGCTTGTGGACCAGCAGGTGCAGTGGTTCAAGTCAGTACAAGGGCTGACTGTGGACAACACCCCTCGAAACACATCATTCTGTGCCTGGTGAGCATCAACTTGTGGCAGCAGGCTGCAGTCCACACCCGCATCAGGTCAACTGCCCCAAAATGCTCTGTCGGATCAGGACGCAGCAAACATGAGTGATTCAAACACTTTGGGCATCATTGGACCAACAAGTGTGGGGGGTTCTGATGGTTTTGAGGGATGTCAGTGTGCATCGAGCATTTTAGCAAATGCCATTCTTGCTAGTGATGAGGACTTTGCTGTCACCAACCGCCACCTGCTGCTGTGCCGTAACTGCAGGACACTGCTACCAGCATACCCAGAGGCGCTGGTGGTTCAGGACGCTCAAAAGGATGCACGCTTTAAGGACAACCCCTTGGTAAGCATTGCACACGAGTCAAAACATCACAGTAGCGCTCCGACCCGGTTGTCTCTAGCACCTGCTGTTTGAGTGGTATAAGCAGCCTCAGGGCAGGTCAGTCGGAATTGTTGCATTGTCAACACTGGTCTCTGATGAGCTCCAGCTCGAGACTGGTGGCCAGGAACGTCATACAGGGTGCCGCAACCCTCGCCGTAGATGACGACAATGGCAGTTAGCTGGACTGACATGTTGTGGTGCATGCAGGTGGTTGGGCCTCCATACATACGCTTCTATGCGGGCTGCCCTCTGGTGTGCTCGAATGGCATGCGCCTGGGATCCCTGTGAGTCCTACTGAACACGGTGCTCACTGCTGTGTACTTGTTGACAAAGTATGCAAGCTCAGCATTCACAAGGCACTGGGACTATGTTGAAGATGGCTACTTGGTGACATCAGGTGCAAATTGGCCAGCAGCATGACACAACTTATTTGACCTTGATCTGATGAATCGTATATACATGCGTTCTCTGGCCTGCTGGGCTGCAGGTGCATCATTGACAAGGAGCCCCGCACATTTGAAGCAGAGAGCTGTAACATGCTTGCCAACATGGCAGAAATGGTCATCAGGGAAATTGAAAAGGAGAAAGCGTTGGAGGAGCACAAGCGTCTGCAGCAGAGAGCAGCTCAGCCTCAGCAGGAGCCGCAGCAAATCGTCAGAGCGTCTGATGCTATTGGGTGAGCAGCTGAGCGGTGCATTCTTAGGACCCCTGTCACTCGGGGGCGGAGGCTACACAATGTTGCACCAGACACCCTGGCCCTGCCATGCTACACAGATTTTCTCGAGATGTGTTGTGGCCGCTCCAGCTGTGTTGCGGCTGAATGGCGATGATGCCGGCCACAGGTACGACTGCTGTGATGGTTTGTGGTGTGCATGTGCAGTGAGGCGATCATGCTTGTTGATGCTTCCACGGACCCCTGGTCAATCGTCTTTGCCAATGAGGCTTGGGAGAGTCTGGTTGGCAAGCAGAGAATTACACCAGGAACAGCAACACCGTTCTGGGATGTCTTCCAGGTGGGAGTGACAGATCTTGAGCTGATGGACAGCGGCCTCAGAGCTGCTGCGCCTGTCGTGCTGCTGCTAGAGCTGTCAAGGTCCAAATGGCTTGTGCAGTGCTATTCGTTGCGGCAGCATGCATCGCACCAGGGGCCCATGACCACACTGCCTGTTGCAATCATCAGGGTTCTTTATGGCTGAAGGCCAACTGAATGCCGCAATGACTGCTTGCCTGCAGTTGCCAGTTGATGGTTCAGCAGTGCGGCATGCAAATGCATATGCAGATGCCATAGCAAAGCAGCAGAACTTTGAGCTGCTTGTGACCATTTGCACTGGCAGCGACAGTGGATCAGCACAGAGCAGTGGCAAGAGTTATGTCGGGGGGGTGCGTTATGCAACAGCAACATTTCGCTGTGCTGCAAACACTGGTCTGGACCAGCACATGCCACTGATTGGCATTCCCAACTTCCTGCCCAGCACAACAGAGGGAGGGCAATTGTTCTACTTTGTCTCTGTCAGTGAGGTTGATCCACTTCCAAGCAGCAGCCCTTTCAACAGTGCAAATAGCTACCACACATCCATCATCAGCAGTTCAAATAGCAGCCAGCAGAAGCAACAGAGACAGGCAGCAGCTCGTAAACCGCAACTGCCATCTTTCAGCCTCATGTCCAAGGATGAGCCCTTTGCTGACATCAAGTTGGGGCCGCTGCTTGGTAAAGGCGCGTTTGGCAGGGTGTTTCGAGGCATGTGGAACGGCAAACTTGTTGCAGTGAAGGTTATTGAATACTCCCAGGACCAGATGGACGAAGGATGTCTGTTGGAGGGCATACTCAGTGAGCAAGTGCAGCACCCCAATGTGGTGAGCAATCAGGCAGAAAGCAGTCCGTGCAGTACAGCTCTATTTGAAATGCGTGGGGTCCCTGCTGCACTTCCTTGTCTTCAAGACGCTTCTCCCAGCATCCGAGGAGTGCTTCTAAACCTACAGTGCCTGTGACTGCTGTGTGGTGTCCGTAAATCATCTTGGTGATGGGTGCAATGTGCAGGTACGCACATTCAAACATGCAACACGATTGTCTAAGATGAATATGGACGACATAAGCGATCTTGATGACAATGATGAAGGCATTGATGATGAGGACATGCTTGGCTCAAATGGACTTCCCAGCAGTCACTGCAGGGCAGCTGAGCGCCGCTTAGAGGTATGCAGCAGAGGTGGCTATGTTCTTGATTGTATAGAGTCTACATACTCTATGCTTGCTCAGCACTCAAATCCGGCTCATGGCGGATGCAGTGCCTATCAGTGGCATGTTGAGCGTATCACATGATGCGGTACTGTGATTCAAGCTGCGGTCTTCTTGCTGCACAGACATGGCTTGTGCTGGAGTTCTGCAACCGTGGTTGTGTTGCTGACGCTGTGAGCAAGGGCTGGTTCAGGAAGCAAGGCAGCAGGTTTGAGCCAGATCTTAAGGCTATCCTGCCAACAGCACGTGAGATTGCAGGAGCACTCAGTTACCTGCACGCCAAGAATATCCTGCATGGGGACTTGACAGGCAGCAATGTGCTGCTGACTGTGACCGCTGAGGGCCACAGGGGGTGGATGGCCAAGGTAGGCTGCCAACAGCCACCTGGAGGCTGCACACAGACAGCACTGCAATGTGTGCTAGTTGCTGTTGATAGCACTCACAAGGCTGATAGGCGCAGAAATCTCGAAACCACAGTAACAAAGTTGTGTGCAACTGTCATGGTTCTATGGCTCAGAAGCTGCTGCACAATCATGAATTACTGACATTGCTCTGCTGCTGTCTGCAGGTTTCCGACTTCGGATTGAGCAGACTTATCAGCAATGAGGCACCCATTATTGAGACACGCACCTATGGTGAGTCTACTCACAGCGCTGGATGTGGTGAAGCTGAGTCTAGTGTTGTGCATCCGCCAGCTCTGTTCATTAAGGTATACTTACTGCAACGACAGCAGAGTTTGCAGTTGCTAAACTCTCAATAAATTGCAGTAGACAGTCAAGCCTTTTCTGTCTGCATGCATATTGCATGCTTGCCTTATTCAGGCACTGTCACGCACATGCCACCTGAGCTGTTAATGGAGGGCAAGATGAGCAAGGCAGTGGATGTTTGGTCATTTGGCGTTGTGCTATGGGAGATGTATGTTGGCAGGGCACCTTTTGCTGGTCTGTCGCACAGCCAGGTGTTGCACACGGTGGGCACAGGCAAGGGGCTCACACTGCCAACAGATGCGCCTCCTGACTTCAAAGAACTGCTGGGGGCATGCCTCGCAAGGGACCCAAATGATAGGTGCGTGCGTGGCAGTCTGCAGCGCGGTGCTGCCTGTTGTGCTGGTCTGCTGCATGGCGGCTCTGCTGCCATCACTGAATGTAGGTGCCATCCTGCCAGTCCTGTGTGGAATACATGGTGACCAATGCACAAGCACACATATGCTTGCATAGCTGGTACTGGACTCTCGGCAGGCTGGGAAGTAGCATTGCATTTTACGACAATGCTATTTGTTACTTTCATGCATCTGCAGGCCTTCATTTGACCAGATCGTCAGTCGAATAAGCCTGCTTGAGGTCAGTCTGTCGTGACTGTCGGTCCTGATGTGCAGGCAGCCCTGCGAGCGCTTGTGCATGCCTGCTTCAGGATTGCTGGGCAGGTGTGCAGGTGTAGCAAGTAGCTTGCTTCAGCGGCGGAGCTGGTTACGCTCCTTACTTCAAATGGCGTCTGGCATCCTTGCTTTCGTTACGTGTATTATGTGAGCCCATGATGGCTGTTAGCAGAAGAAGTCTGCTGATGTGGCCCAAGCTGGCTGAGTAACGGGCTTTCTGCTCTTCCGCATCTTAGGTGTGACATCCATGTGACATACTGTGCCAGTTACTTGAAGCGATTTCGCTGCCACTTGGCAATATGTTTGGTGTGACACCCACAACTTTTCATTTTCCTCACCTGTGTTGAGGACAAGACTTCTGCATGTTGAAGCGCCAATGGGCTGCCAGGTAGTCAGGCTGGCTGCTAAATCTACAAGCAGTAGGGTCATGGGGCAGCACCTACTTCAAGGTCATTGTTGTGTTGAGTGTGCATTACTTATCTGGGTCGGCAAAAGTTGTGCTTTGCAAACTGCGACATCAATTGTCTGAGGTGCTGCATGGTGTGTCCCAGCTACTGCCATGTACATTGTTGACAAATGGCAGCAGTTAGTGCTTGGGTTTGTTGTCCTTGGTGTTAACCCTGGGATGCACCGGGTCAACATATGGAGTTCGGACTTCAAGCAAAAACTAGTGTTCTTGTGCCTGCAGTGTCTGATGCACTGGGAGTATAGCGGATATACATTGCAGGGCGGCAGCAACCCACCAAATGGGTGCCACATTATGTTCAAAAGTTGTTGACTAGTGGTAAAGATGCTGAAATTTCAGGAGAAACCTGCACATACACTTGCAATGTGGAAAACATCATTTTCTTGCCGGGAAATTCATGGCGTGTTGCACACTGCACTCTCTCAAGGCCGGGTGTATGTAGTACTTGTCGTGGTGATCCAATGCTCTAACCCCACTCGTTTGGTAAGTCCATTTGGTACCTCTCAGACCTTCTAAAATTTGGGGCTTTGTGCTGGAGCTGCTTGCTGCCATTATAATAATTACTAGTAATACCAATATTTTGTGGACTGGAAGATCAGTATCTCTATGCACCTATATGTCATTTGGTGCCTGCTTTGGGCACAGATTTGTCCCTTGAAAGTACAGCTTTTATGGTAAACTGTGACTTTCTTGCTGGCGATGACTGGATTGCAGGGGTACAGCTTAAGCACCTGTGCCAATGACACTAGGGCCAATGACTTTGTTGATGTTATGTGTGGCCTTTTCAGACACCATGATGACCTGTCAGCCTACTGGTAGGCTGTTCAGCAGCTGACTCAGTCAGTGGAAATACGCCCTTTCCATCCTTCCTTCCAGTGGAAATACGGTATTGCCAAACCCCTTGAAGGTCTCAGCTACATTGCTACCAGAAACCCGCAAGACCGTGAACAGACACAAGCAAATAGCTGCATGTGGAAGGGAAAGCATAGTAGACCTGCTGCATGCGTCTTTCCCTTTCACATAAATGTGTGTAAATAATATATATGACAGAGATAGAGCCACGCAACATTTGATGAGCTGGCAAGGAAACCGTTTCATGCCGGACATCATGTCCCTCGCATGATGCGAGGGGGCAGCCACCATCAAATGATGACATTGCCATGCGCGTGCTGCTGATCCCAAGCCACGCTGCAACAAGCTGGCAATGTGCTTACGCCTTGTGGCACAAAAGGAACAATCATACCCATCAACCTCCCCTCCAAGGACTGTTGCCTCCCATCCCCCTCTCCCCCTGCCTCCTGACACAGCACAGAGGCCATGACCGCGGATGGCCCAACGATCCAGAGGCTGTTGTGGATCTGCGCCCAGGGTCTGCTGATTCTGCTGTTGAGCATGGCATACACCACCAGATCGGCAATGACAAGCAACTCCATTATTACTAGACTAGGCTTCAGTCCCTACTTGGCAAGCAACACTTGCTGGCCTCAAGCCTTGAGCAGTTTGAACTATGGCTATCCGCTGATGACTAAGGACAAGCCGCCCATCAACAACTTCCTGAGGCTGGCAGCTGTGCCTCAAGCGAACGCTGCGGATTGCAAATTTGGATGGTTGAATGGTCGATCCCAAGGCCGCGCACAAACTCTTCCAGCTGCTGCAGCACTGCTGTGGGGTCAGCATCTGGGCCAATGTGCACATGTGCAGTTAACACCGGCTTCATGCTGGTGCTGATGTTCCAGATGTGCAAGTCATGGACATCACGGATGCCCTCGATCCCCATGATCACCTGCACAGCAGTAGCCACAAGCCTGCCTTCTGCTGGTGCGTGCAGCAACTGATGGAGAGTGTGCCAGACGTGACCCTTCAGCTCAAAATATGCATGTGCTTGTTGCTACTACCTGTAGGAAGAATGAGAGAAAAGTGACACGAACTCCTGAGCCCAATTGACTCCTGCTCTGTGGGCATCCATCGGCGGCTTCCATTGTGTAGTTCCGCAATCTATGCCCCACAGACGGCCCCACCCCCACCCCCGCCCCTCCCAAACTGCAGCCCGCAGCTCACCCGTGACACTGCTGGTATGTCCAGGTGCTGCGGTGTGCGCTCCATCAACACATGCACAATGTCACGCAGTACTGACTTGGTTGTGAGGAGCACCACGACGCTGAAGACGAATGTGCATATGGGGTCAGCCAGGTACCAGCGGGGATCATCCTGGTGCAGCCAGATCAGGCCACCAGCAATAGCGACACCAATGCTCTGCAGCAGATCGCCAATCACATGCAGCACAGCACTGCGCAGATTGATACTGCCATTGTCATGGGCCCCACCACCAGCTGTGGCTGGTGCTGCTGACCCAAACCCTCGGCCCTCTGCAGGGACTGGAGATACTGGCTGTTCATATCGGACCTCAATCTCTCTGCCGCCCATCTGCTGACTGCTACGACAGCAGGTCAAGGTGTGGCCATGCTGTCCACAGCTGCTGATGGCTGTTGGCTCACTGGCCATGCTAATCACGACACTCTCCTGAGCTGGTGCTGATGTCATTGTCTTAACTTGGCTGCCACTGCTGCTGCTGTGTGTAGGATTGTGATGATGCTCATCATCATCACTGTGGGGATGGTCTTCACAACTATGAGATGACTGGCAGCTGCTGCCACTGCCGTGGTTGGGGGGGAGCTGGTGACCTGGAGCAGTCACAGCAGCGGAAGGAGCAGGGATAATATCGTTGGCACTCAACAGGTGTTGTGCCATCAGCCACAGATATTCCTCACTGTATGAAGGTGCAAACAACAGCCTGCAATCCAGAGCCATCACTGCTTTCCCCCCCTGCCCTTGCTGCCTATCTTTGACAGCACCACCCACCAGGCTTGTGCTTGCAGCTGCCCTCAGCCTGTTGATGATGTTGGCCATTGGCATGTGCCTGCCTCCTGCTGGCACCACAGCAGTTGGCTGCTGCCTGCATAGTCCTGTTGCTGCCAGGTGCCTGCTGCTGCTGGCCACTGCTGTGACCATTGCTGTGATCATGTGAATGTTTATGGCTGCAGCCGTTGTGAGTACTTTTGTCCTTCACGCTATTATGGCTGTGGCCATGGTTGTACTCCTCCCCATGGTCATGATGGTTGTGATCATGGTCATGTCCGCTGCATCCTCCGGGCCCATGAGAGTGCCCCAAGTGTGCATGCACTCCCAGGGTGAGGGCAATCACGATATTAAACAAGACGCCAGCACTGGCAATAATGAACATCACTGCAACACACAGATCAGGGCTGGTGTCTTTGCGAGGTCTGCATGGCGATGCCAGCACATAAGCACCACATGTGGCCCTCAGTGCACTACATCACTGCCAGAACATGATCAAAATCAAAACTTAGGACGACTGATCTGCCCTAAGTACATCTGTGATGTGAGCCACATGACTTGACGCTTATGTCACCACTGCAACTCACATTTGCCGTCCACTCTGACGGGGTTGATGGTCCTCTGAAATGCTTCAAAGACCAGTGCCCCTGTAACTGCCCAGATGGTCAACACTGACACTAGAGCGCCCAGGATCTCTGCCCTGTGGTAGCCAAATGAGTAGTGCCAGGAGCTAGGCTGCGTGGCTGCCCAGGTGGCAAAGATGGAGACCAGGAAGGCACTCACATCCGACAGCATGTGCGCAGCATCAGACATAATGGCCACACTGCACAACCGCACAACAGCCAGCAGCAAAACTCATATGTCAAGACCGATCACCCAATTATTACCAGCATTTTGATGGTATAGAATGACATCAAGCAGCAAACGAACAGGATGCTGCCCTGCACACAAAAGTAGCATGACCAGAACCCATACTCGTGTGCACAGCAAGACCATGACGGCTGATCAAAGCAGGCAACTCTGCCTACTTCACTTTCTTTACCTCTTGGCAATGTAGCCCCCGACCACCTCAATCGCCATAAACACAAAGCAGAGGATGCATGCAGTCAGAAGCTTCCTCTGCACCTGTTGTCAAGCAGCACCGCAACACTGAGATGTTGACCTGATGCCGACCTTTTGACGCAGCAGACGATGCAAGCGATGGTTGCAGCAGTCCAAACATACATGCACATCGGTCCCACACGATCATGATCATGGTCACGGACGGCAGCACACAGCAGTCCTAACCGACTGCAGAAGGGTAAGCTGGTCATCCTCACCTTATGATACCCATCAGAGCCGTGGACCGCACCATCAGACAAGAAACATTTGTCTTGCAGTTTACATTCTGCGATTTCGACAGTACCAAGTCAGCAGCTGCAGCTGGGCGCGAGTTTGCAGGCATGCCTAAGCGATTCACTTCGATACCTGAGACAACCGCCTGCAGATGCCCAGCATAAGCGTTGGACTCAGCTAAGAGCGGTGTCGCGTCCACTGGCTGCTCCATGCTGCTCGGGCGATACTGGCGTGCCACAGCTACCAGTAGGTTGTTCTTGCTGGCATATGCTCAGCTGCGATGGCTGGCCAGTAGAAAGTCGTACTACAGAGTCAATTTAACGGCTGGATATACATGTATTCTGGAGCTTACACCCGAACAAATAGGTAGCATGAAATCTTTGGTGCAGATGCTTTGATTTATATCGCAATCATCACGGCCTTGACATTATGCGTCACGTCAACTGATCACGGTACAAGAACTCAAGACTGTTAAACAGTTGGCCCGCGCAGAAGTTTGGTTCTGTTCTAATTCAGTAGCAGGGCTGCCCCACCCTCCCACCCAACGCTGACTGCATGGGTAAGGAAATGAGAAGATGCGGTCAGCAGCTTGCCTGTGGTGCTTGGCCATTCTTGCTGGTCAAGAAGCGTGCCTTGATGACTACGGTTGATGATCATTGTATCACCATTCTTGCGCTGCGATCAACAACAGCCTGATCTCATGCAAGGTCTTGTTTTCATACGTCGTCGATTGCGTTATGTTAGCATGCCAGGCATCTGCTATGATGATACGACCTGACCATTGCTGCTCCGACCAGGAGGTTTGCATCCTGCGGTGCTGCAATGAGGGCAGAACTATCGAGTGCAGTGCAATATGAGTAAGCCTACTTGCCAGCAACAGATGACTGAGAACAGTGACACGTTGAGTTGCACCATGCTGTCGTGAGACATTCATAATATACAGTATAGGTCTCAGACTGGCTCATGCCATGCGATGCATCAACACTGGCAGTTTATTGCTGCTATGCACGCATTATGCTATGGCATACCTTGATCCTCTCACCTGTCTCACCATATGTAGTATGCCCCATGTTTCTGTCAATCATTCTGACAAGCTCACCAGGTGAGGACCACTGACAGGGAGTGTGTCATGTGATTAAGAATCATTCTGTCACGTGTAGGTGCACCAACGTAAAATGGGCATCCGCAAGGCCTTACTCTTAGAGCACGCTGTCAGCCTGTTACATCAGGGACTAGTCATCCCTGGCGTTGCCAATGCATGAGATACAGTATAGCTATCCAACATGTGTGCTGCAGGTATGGCATTACACACATGGCAGTTCATCTACCAGCTCATCTAAAATGTTGCATGGCTCTACCTCTGGTACATGGCTCTATCTCTTTTACAGTAGCTGGAGCCATATAGAAAACAACTTGGCAAAAGACGTTCTAAATTAGAACGATGATCAAGTTCTGTTTCCTGGCTGCAAAAGCCATGGCCTATGTGGTGTTGCAGGCAGGTGCAGGTGTTGCATCCTGCAGTGCTACCTGGCGTGCTTCTGTAAAAGAAATGGAGCCATGCAACATTAGATGAGCTGGCAAATGAACTGACATGCAAGGGGGCCGCCATCCAGGGGTTGGCACTGCCATGCTGGTGCTGCTGCTCTTGAGCCTAAGAGTCACGCTTACTTCAACCATTACTTGGGTTCGCACGAGCGCTGCTTGTTGACACCTCCTCCAGCAGTGTGCCTGCACTGTGCCCAACCTCCTCCGAAGGCCGCATGCATGCAAGGCAAACATTAAACAGATACAAGCAACCAGCTGCAACATGTTACATTTGCCTTGGCCTCGCTGTTGGACCACTATGCGCTGTACTGCTCTGTTCACTGCTGCCAGCTACTATTACGTACACACACACCTGGGAAAACATGTACTACCAAGGCAAACTGAATTGGGTTCACAGTTGTCTCTTGTCCATCCTCTTTCACCTTACCTTCTGTATATCAATGCTACACTTGGTCGTGGTGGGCCTGAAGTGTGCTTTTGCAGGGTTGCTATGTACCAGTACGGCATCCATGGATGCTACTTATCCCGCGGCAGCCTGTCACCACACTGGGGCACCACCCGCCTTGAAGAACGTGGTACTGACTCAACTTCTCTACTGTTTTACAGGTGTTGTTGTGGAGTAGGAGGACTCTGAGGCTCGGGCAGCCGCACAAGCATGGAGCATACTCACCCCAGCTGGGTGGCGCCCCCGTTGCATGTCAGCTCTTATGCCAGCTCGTCCAGTGTTGCATGAGCTCACTCTCTTTCACCTTCACTAAAGGTGTGAACATCCGGATCCAGTGCTGGATCCAGCATCCACAATCTTCTGCACCACATGCGACAGTAGCATTCTCAATTATCCATAAAAGCAACCCAAAAATTGTATAATTCAGATATATGTGCTACTAGCACTACTGGCTAGTAGCCAGCCTGGCCGCCAGCATCATGAGTGATCACTGATGCGCATCAGAGATGCTAGGCTAGCATCAGGTCATGTAGTTGTCAAACAACTACAGAGTTTGAAGTTCAAACTTTGATACTATCAAAGTGATAGTATTGAAATACTAATGCCGCAGTGCGGCATTATCTCCCAAAGATCATGGTTTACACTCCCCAGTCAGGGTTGATAGGGCCTGGATACCCCTAATCCAGGGGCTTAGCCAAGCTATAGCATGCAGCCTCGAGATGCCATCCAGTGGGATGTGCTGTAGCAACAGCAATCTCTCCTGGCATGATGCTGATAGCACATCACTTGTCTAGTGTCTAAGACACATACCCCCCCCCAAACAGCCCAGAAAACGTCCTACAAACGAAGACTTCTGACGAATGCCTGTGGTATATGAACAAAGTGTGCCACATGTGGCTCAGCCAATAGTACAGCTGCCTGAATATCAAGTTGTAAGTTACACGAGTGTAACCCGCCCGTTTGCGAGCCAAGTACAGGCTCATTGGGCATAGCAAAATCTGTGATCACAGTTGCTATACATATACAGCAAGCTCATTTGAGCCAGCTGTTCAACAGCCGGGACTGGTAGATGGCGGGTACTGCATATCGGGGCGATATGCGCCATCGCCTCACCTACACTCAGTCACTAGGCTGAAGTGTTAGCTGACAGCCACAGAGGCACAACATGTTCCAGTGCCACCCCTTCAAGGCGTAGCCGGACTACGAGACAGCCACTGCGAACACTGATTTCAAGCAGAACAGTCTCAGACTGCCCACTCTCACACCACATATTCAATAGCCAACGTCAAGGCATTCTGCACCACAGGCACACATAGTATCATCAAATACTGAGAAAAACAGCTCACACATCTGCTGCTAACCAGGTTAGCATCAAGTCATGAGTCATCATCTCCTATAGCTTCATATATGAAGCTATATAGTCCACATTCACCAAATCGTCAGTAATGGGTGTATTAAATGTCTTAGCATGTAGTGTCAAGATGGCATGTACAGCAGAAGCAACAATCTCTTGATGCATATGGCACATCACCTCCTTAACACTGGATACATTCTGCCCAAAGAGGTCAGAAAATTTCCGACGAATTGCTGCAAACCTGGGACACTCCAATAGTATATGTTTTTCATCTTCAATCCATCCCATATGAGATCTATTTATAATACCAATACCAATTCAATTGGGGGACTCAAAGTCCTCCCGGCACTAGCCAGCGAGCCGGCAAATGGCTCATGGGACGCATGGTACCCTTCACTTCAATCGCAAGAACGTGCGGCCTCTGACCACACGTTTACGGATCTCAGATCCAGTAGCAGTTTACCCCCCTGCGTAGGGCCCCTCCGCCAGGATTCGAACCTGGGCCTCCAGCCTACCGGGCCGGTATGCTACCACTACACGACGAGATATTAAATGTGGAATTTCCAGGATTCACCATACACCAATTGCAGGCACGGCCACCACCTCCCTTGGGGCAATGTTGCCACCTGCCCTTGGCTACTGCCGAAACATGTACTCCCAGCCTGAAGCGCAACAAACTCATAAGATTTAACGGGTTGATCAGGGTATTCTGTGTGACATAACGTGCTGCAACATTAGTATCTAACGACATCCATGCACAAAATGCTGGCTCAAGACTACTAGTCTAGTAGTACTCTCCCACTCGGGTCACAAGATGCACCAGGCCACTGCCATGGCCACCATTTCCGCTCCAACGCCAACAGCACTTGATCAGTATCAACAACCTGTAGCAAGTGCCATTCCCCATTTCTCACGATGGATCTCAAGTCAGAAAAGTAATCCGGTACACACATTTTCAGCATTTTGACAACATCTGCAGACCATGTATGACATCTGAGTTGGCCAGACTCAGTCGTAAATGCCATGCGCAAATCAGCAATAAACGCATCTCTGAGCTACTGATATGTAGTCTGGCTAATATTCCTGTTACAAAATCTCATCACACATCGGCTTCTGTGTGTCCCCACCACTATCCTGTAGTAAGCAGCTAGTAGCAGAACCGCTCCCGTATTGTGCTACAACATTCTTCTAGCACTACATGCTTTCATTTTCCATCCAACCAGTCAATGTTTTCATATCCTCAGTAAGACCAGGCCCAGCCAGTGGCCCACACCACCTACACACCCTCCCATCTGATCTTCCGAAGATACCTGGGGTATCCGGGCCCACTGGCTAATTATTGTTATAACAGAAACCTGAAGGCTATAGGCACCCAAGCTACGCTTTCAGTGCGAGCCTGGGAGGCAGCCTACGGCCTCATGAGGTTGCCCACCTTTCCCTGGCAGGACTCAATATACAT
Source organism: Coelastrella sp. MACC-549 (assembly GCA_018290735.1). Taxonomy (NCBI): domain Eukaryota; kingdom Viridiplantae; phylum Chlorophyta; class Chlorophyceae; order Sphaeropleales; family Scenedesmaceae; genus Coelastrella; species Coelastrella sp. MACC-549. The sequence continues at coordinate 19,279 of JABEVS010000563.1, read as the reverse complement.
ATGAGCAGGCTCGGATGTTCAACCGCCCTTGGCCAAGGTGCTGATTGAATGCTAAGATGTGAGAAAAGATGCAGCCCATGCAGCAACATGTGCAAGTGTCATGTGTGCACAGGTTTTCTTCACAGAATGAATGCAGCAAACACCAGATCTGATTGCATGCGCATAGGACAAGTGGTGTTATCCCCATGGCCTGACGTTTGGTCTTCACTTATACTTATCAATGATGCCGTCCCTAAGTAAGACAGGAGGCTGTGGTGCCTGTGGTGGCCATTTGCTTGTGATATCAATGCTGCTGTGTAGCAGCAAATCTCTGCCGCAGCAGCGACAGGCTAAGACCAGCCTGCAGGCCATGATCTACAGCACTATTTTCTGCTTCAACTGGCGACTCACTTCTGACGTCACTGCTGGCCGGTGACTGGCAGCTGCCGCCGTGGTTGCCGAATGCTAAACTACTATATGCGTCCCTACCACCTGCTGCTGCAAAGGTCAAGCGCCTTGGTCGAGCAGTGCTGAGGCAGTCTGAGCCAGGCCCTGACAGCGGCACCATGGGATCCACAAGTGGTCCACCATGTTCCGCAGTCAGTGGGCTGCTGCTGTTGCTGGCATCATGGTGGACATCTACAGCAACCGCCACCGCAGCAATAGTAGTACCCGGCACTTCATTATGCATGGGACCTTGCTGCATAATCAGTGAACCAGTATCAATCACTCCTGCTCTTGTCGCCCCCCTTAACTGCGCTTCTGACACTGTTGCTGGTTCACACCTCGAGTTGGTAGTGGTATGGCCCCTGCCAGCACCAACATGTGGTGGTGTATCAGCATCAATACCGCTTAGCAGCTGCCCCAGCTGTAATGCTGCCGTTTGTTCTTTACCAACCTGGACACTAGTATTTCTTGTACAGCTTGGCGCCATCGTTGTTACTCCTTGCTGGTGTCTTTGCTCAGACACATGCGCTGCTGCTGCTGCTGCCCTGCTGCCAAAAGATCCATCCAGCATGCTTAGTCTGAGGAAATCCAAGTCGTTACCACCAGTGGCTTGCTTGCTGCCCAAATCTAGGCTGGCTGGCTGGTCAGTGTCCTCAGTCAAATTGATGAGGTCCAGATCTATGAATTCTGGATTCATCAGTTCATCGGCATACTCGTAAGGCATCAGGGCTATTGCTGGCATGGCTGCATGGCTGCCACTACTGACAGGACTGGCAGCCGGACCTGTCACTGCTGCTGCTGGCATGCGTGGTGTACTGCTGTTACTGGGCTGATCAGCTATCCAACCAAGTGAAGGACCTGGAAGATTATGGTCGCTGGTCTCCACATCAAAAGCTGCTGCTGTTTCAGTTTCATGCATGCCAGTGCTGTTCTGCACAAGTTGCTGCAGTACAGGTGTAGGCGGGACAAGTGGCAGGTTACCACTGTTGAGCAGGCTTGCGGACGTGCCCTGCGGCATTGCTCCGTTCAGGGCAGGCTTGGGAGAACACTTTGGCAGGAAACAGGGGGCATCTTCACCTGCCAACATGGCAGCTGCCTCCATGGCTGCAAGACAATCCTGCTGGTGAAGTGCAATCAAACCGTACAGCTCTTCTTCCAGTTGCTGGATTCGCTCAGCTGTGAGGCAGCAGTAGCAATGGCAACATGCAGAAACAACAGCGTGTGAAAGCAGCTAGACCACTGTATCACTGATGCACAATGGCATTGCAGCACAGTGCTGCTGCCTGTAGGCAGCAGGAGGAGGGGGATTGTGGTGATGGTTGCCAGTCAATATGGAATTGTATTCCAGAAAGACATTGCGGTCATATCAAGGCCAGTTGTAAAACTGCCAGTCTATGCCCATTCAGACCCTCACCTGCTGTAGCCATGTGTGCTCCTAGGGCTGCCTTGAGGCTCTTCAAGTGTTCAAGGCAGTTTGTGTGCAGGCATAGCTGTGCATAGACATGTGGTGCATGACTGGAGGCATCACCAGTTGCCAGAAGTGGAGTGACACCACCACTTTCCTCCCCTTTGAAGCTCCTAGGGCCCTGTTCAGCATGTACATCTGACTGGCCTGCTAGATGTCTGATGTACCTGCACACTGCTCCAACGTCAACAAGCCACGCCTCCATCATGGCAGCTATGTCAAGGCCTGCAAGCAAAGACCAGCAGTCCATTGTTATCAAGCCAGCTCAGATACAAAACTGGTGTGAGGGCTATGGAGCAGTTATGTGCACATTATTACACACCGGCACATGATGACTTGACTGCGTTGGTCACGTATGCCAGTGCTGTAGAACACCATTTGCTTCAGAGAAGCAATGCCCCCATGCAACTTGCTTTTGGCAACAGGCAAATATGCACCTGGTGTGCTTGGTGCCATTGGCAATCTTCCACACTGCCTTAATAACGCGGCATCAATGGCGTGGGGATGTATACCAGAGCTGGTCAGGCCATGCATCAACACAGTTAGCCCTTCAAATTGCTGCATGTGCTGCTCCAACTGCACCCACAACCCGTTCAGCTCTTTGTACTGCTGGATCAACTCCTCAGGCAGCTGACTCTGCTGCTGATGGCAGTGATGGCTGCTGCTGCCTGCTGTTTGGTCTGTTGCAGTGCAACGAGCATCTTGTGGTACAGAGGGCTCCTGCAGTCAGCTATTGTGAAGATGAGTAACCGCAAAGTTACTTCCTATTCCCAGCACAGCTTAGACCTAACCGCATAAGTTATCAGCATCGGCTGCTGCATATTCCAGTTGCAGCAGCCTTCCAAAAGGGCTCGCTTGCATCTGACCAACTTACTACTGTTGTGTTTGCAGGTTCTTGCGCTTGTGCTTGCGCCTGCTCCAATTGCGCCTTCAGTGAGTAAAACAAGTTACTCAAGCATCGTGCCGACTCCTCTGCCTGCTGCTGCAGCTGGGAGCCTGCAGCAAATGTTCTAAGCAGCCGCTCTGTCTGCAGCTGGTTCTGGGCTTTTGCTGCAGTGATAAGCGGCTCGCTCAATACTGATAACAGTTGAGCATCCTGTGAGGTCAAGGGAGAAAAATCAGCAGCAGCAAAACGCCATGTCATGGTCTGACACGTCCTCCCATGACATCTGCAAGCCACAGCAAACTGATCAATGCTGAACCCCCCCACTGCGCCACTAGTAAATGGGTCAACAAGATGCATCACATATGGCCCAACGCAACCACCAGTCATATTATTTGATGTGCCCACCCTCACATCAGCCAGTAGTTCCACGTCATCAGGATACATTTGCTCATGCTGCAGGCCGATTGTGTAGGTTGCCAGGTCCAGCAGGAAGCTCACCAACCTGCAGAATAAAGGCGGGGAGTATGTGAGACCTGCAGTGCTCCCCTGGGGCTGCAGAGACAACAGCCTGCTATTGATCGCTTTGACGGCCTTACTCATCCAACGCTGCACCAACCTGGGCCCCTGAGGATTGCGCTTAAAGGGTTCAAGAGTGTTACCATACGCCTCCAACACCCCAAGCTCCTTCAGCCAGGCAGTGGCACTCTGTACAGTAGCAATTAGGCAGCTCAGCATGTGGAAGGGGCTGATCCGCTTTTCATGTAACAAATGTTCCCCAGCTGACAAAAGCAGCACAGTGCCCAAATCAGGATGCCATTGCAGGTGTTGGCCTGAGTCGCATTCCAATGAAGCAGCCAGTCTCATGAGCCCTACCGTGTAGAATTCTTTTTTCTGTTTTGGGTCTTTCGCATCATAAGGCCACCTAAAGTGCTGCGATGTCAATCGCAGTGTGTCAGCAGTTGTAAGGGGGTGGGTGTTTGCACTGCAGTGTATACCTCCACAGAGAGGAGATTATCCTTACCCGCTTAGCAGCTGCCTTGCCTTTCATCACAGCATAGCAATGGCATATGATGAACTCAAATGATTTCAGGTTCTGCTTGCGAAACATCGTCCTGCTGAACTCTATCTGCTTGGCGCCCTCTCCAGAGGGGACCTCCAGGAGGCATAGGCTGCTGTAAAGTGCGGTTTCCTCTTGGATCTGATAATTCTCAAAGTTCGCTTTCCTTGGGGCCATTGCACAAGGTTCAGGTGCCTATATCGTGGTAAAACTGCAGAGCCCTTTCAGGAGTTTTCACTGAAGTGCTTAAACTTGTCAGTTGACTCGCGAACGCAGGCCTCAGATGTTGCTGATCACGCTGCTGATAGCGTCTGGCGCTGTGACACGAGCTAACGAGTATCTGCGATTGCAACCCATTTGAACTGGGTGCTTGTAACAAAGCTCCCTTGAATGGCAGCTTCAAGTGGAAACAATGATTTTCCGAACCACACATATTCGTTACACACTTGGTCTCTTTCCGTCGGTGGCCACCGTCGCAAGCAGGCACGAACAGCAGCAAGTACGCTGCGGTGCCTGGGGGCTCACGCCCAACAGTTTAAAAACCATGCGTGTTCGGGCCTCTGCAAACCTGATATCTTTGGGTGCCTGAGAGGATGAGTGTGAGGCAGGAAACGAGTGCCTTTCTTGCACAAAGCTGACTGTAGCAGCAGCAGCTTCGTAGAACCGGCCAGCTTCTCCACGCGAACGTGCGCTTACGGGGGTCCGTTTCGAGCACCCATACAGGGATAAGGTTGGTGGTGTAATAGGATTATGAAGCGCGGAAGCATCTACTGGGTCCCTTCCCATTCCCAAGGTTCTCAATCCCAAGGTTCTTGTCTGAAAGTTTGCCAAGCGGTATGTGGCAGCTACTCAGCCCTAGCGTGGTTTCTTTGCGTTTGCATGAAGCATCTTGTTCACATCTGCCTGACAGTGAAGGGGAATGGCTGCTTTTGTCCTGTATGTATGTGGTTAAGTTATAAAGAGCGGGCTAAGTTGCAGTCTTTTGTGACACTTTTTTCTCATCGTTCCCATAAAGCATAAATGCATTCAAGGCGGTATCTCCAGCATCAGCTTTTCTCATGAGACATCCACCAGTAGCAACAGGATAAGCAGTGAGATGATGACGTTGACATCCCTGTTGTCCTGCTGCTGTTTGATGTGTGTGTATGTAGGAAAAGCTGAAGGATCCTACTGTAGATGATGGCAGCAGGATCCATGCAGTATCATGTACGAAGTGGAGGGTTCACATGGTGAAATCAAGGCAAGAGTATACTTAAGAGATGCTGTACTCATCTGCGATCGCCCTCCGTGTGCTGCTGTGGGGAGGGGCTGAAAAACCCAAGCCTTGAGGCTCAGCAACTATGTGCTACACCCAGCAGCAAGGTGATTACAGCCACTAGTGCCCAGGAGACACAGGTAAGATTTTCAGTGATGTTGCTCGCCCAAGAGCCTGGGCTCAGGTTCCCCAACCTGGCAAAACCCGTGGTTCAAATCTCGCTCCAGCGCTTTTGGGATAAGGTCACTTTTGCCTACAGTCCACGCAGGACGAAGCCATGTAATGAAAGCTTAGCCATGCAGCAAGTTTCAGACGGATACTACTAGTATGTAACGAACCACCTCACTTGAGTTCGCCTGAGCGCGCCCTGTTGCTGTCTTCTCCGGTAGGCTGCAGCCTCTTCGCTGCGTCCACCATCATAGGGTCACATGTACAATGGTCAATGCTGATAATGCTGTCTGCAAACAACATGTTTCAAACGAAGTTCGTGGAAGGGCTCTTGTCTTGCTTATCATGCATATAACTAGATGCTTGTCTTGACCAGGTAATACAGTGTGAAAGAAATATATATTGGGGGCGCCACCCTGATATGATGCTTGTGCCTGTCGTCTGTTCTGGCTGTCCATCCAGCTGCCACTGAAGTCCTGCACCAAGTATTACCTGTAAAAAAGAGAAGAACGGGTCAGCACCACAGGGTTGCGTGGGGGTGGCGCCCAGGGTGGTGACCGGGCGTCTCAAGATAAGAAGCACCACTGCATCCGCTGTAACACGTCAGTCCTGCAGAAACACACTGCAGGCACAATACCTCGTGCAGCAGTGTAATGATAGGGATAGGATATATCATGCAACCATGCAAATGATGCACATGACAAAGGCGATCAACAGCAAAGGTACTGGCCAGGCACCTAGGCTATGGATCAACCGGTGGCAAGCAGTATATTGGTTTCAGTTGCATTGCTTTCTTCGGCCTTCAAGCCCGGTCAACCCACTCAGTTGGTTGACTAAGTGCTGATGGTGTGGTGAATGTACAGGAAATCTAGGCATGCACTGCATCTCGCCAGCAAGATTGAAAGCCATGGCAAGGATGGTAGCTGTCCTAACATTGACAAATCAGACGTCTTATCCTGGTGTTCTGTATATGTGTATCGCATTACATGTGTCATGTCTTCGACATGTCGGTACAATAGCATAATTTGTAACAGTTTTCGCAGCGCTTTAGCCGGACACAGACGTGTGTTCCCCATCAATGTAAAAGAAAGTGCATAACGATTTGAGATGTTGAGTATTTGTGGGGGAAACAAAAAACTCATAGGAAGGAAGGAAGGAATGAAAGGGCTTTACTACTAGAAGAACTCATAATAGGTGTTTTGCCACTGAAACAAAGATGTAAAAGAAATGGTGCCATATAAAAGAAATTTAGCCATGTAATAAGTTGAAATGTTATGGCAAATGCGTGCACGCCATGTGGCGATGGTGTGTTGGCAGGTATTGGAAGATGTAAGGTTGTATGTGAAAGAAAAATAGAGCCATGCAGCAAGTTGCAATGCCATTGCAAATGCGCTGAAATGCGGAAAAGAATATAAGCATGTTACAAGAGTGGGACAGGGTCTAGGGTATATCTGCAGGGATATAATAAAGAAATTGAGTCATGCAGCGATGTATCATACGTATCCTGGGGCCGCGTACCCCGGGTTTTCAATAAGCGAGCATCATGTTGAGCCTCTTCAACTGTTGTGGCAGTAAATAGGAGCAGTAAAATACATGCAGCAAATGGAGATGCAAAATGATGAACACTTAAAAGAGACACTTGAAAGAGACATCACAATATAAGAAAGAAACATATGTAGCCATGCAGCAAGTTGACAATATTGCAGGAGACACGGACATACGGAACCAGTGGTGTAGCAGCCTGAGGACTATTGTCAGGCAGCAGCACAAGCATGGAGCACCATCCTGGGTGGGCACGGCCCCCTCGCATGTCGGCTTATTTGCCAGCTCATCCAATGTTGCACGGTCTCAATCTATTTCACATGTGTGAGATATTCATATCTTAGCTTGCTTCATGGCTCTGTTCCATTTGCCAAAATCCTGATGAGACCATAGTAGGACATCATCCTCAGGCTGAAACTTGTATCGCTGATCCTGCACGTCAGCATGTATGGGTCAACAAAATCTGCAAGGCAACCGGCATCAACCATTTTTGGAAGAAAAAACCATGGGCTTAATCTCTTTCAAGTTGTTACACGAGTGTAACCCGCCCGTTAGCGAGCCAAGTACAGGCTCATTGGGCATAGCACAGTATATGATCACAGTAGGTATACATATACAGCAAGCTCATTTGAGCCAGTTGTTCAACAACCGGGACTGGTAGATGGCGGGTACTGCATGTCGCCCCATCGCCTCACCTACGTAGGTATATATATAAAAGAAATTGAGCCATGCAACAAGTTGAGATGCAATGGCAAATGCGCTGACATGCGTGGGGGGCGCCACCCGGGTGTGATGCTCAAGCTTGTGCCTGCCTCGGCTGTCCGGCTGTCCACCTGAACCTCATGAGTACCACAGTCCTTCCACATCACATCAATTCCTGTAAAAAAGGGAACCAAAAGTCAGCATCGTCGTAGTCGAAGGGGGCGCACCCCAGCGCGTTGCCGGGTCGTCTGGGGAAAAGTAGTACCATCGCTCCGGTGTAACATGGTACGACCTGTAGAGACACACTGCAGACACAATACCCCGCGTAGTAGTGCAACAATACAGAACAAGGGAAAGTGATACAGCAACGGAAATTGTAATCAGCATTGATAGCACACAGTACATGTGAATGTAACAGAGGTAAGTAGGGGAAGTAAGTGGGAAAAAATGTTGCAGCAGGAATTGTAACCAGCATTGACAGCACAGTTGAAATGGTGGGTGGGTGATATATACTGACATACAGATAGGTAACAGCAATTAAAAACATATCTGTAGGATTACATATCTGTAACCAGCAATTGAGACGTGTGCACAGTGAGATTCTGTGGTGTATTGTTGTTATTGCGCCAACTGTTACACATGATGCAAGTGATGAGGTCAATCAACAGCAGAGGTACTGGCCAGGCACCCCATGCTGTTGAAGAACCAGTGGCAGGCGATGTGATGTTTGCAGGTTGTGGCGTTCAAGCCGGATCAACGTACTCAGTAAGTTGAGGTCTACTACGGGTGGTGGGTGGGTTGTCTGTTGCAGATGTGTGTGTATCGGTGTGTTATTTGGTTTAGACGGACACTTATGTGTTCCCCGTCGGAAATAAGTGACAGATAGTAGGAAATTTGGGTAAAGGACAGTAAATCTGATGTCAAAGAAGAAGAGCCAGAAGATACAATGATTGCGCAAGGCGCAGTGCTGATGACCAAGGTGAGTATAGGGAAAAAAAACAAGAGTATAGAACAACAATACAGGGTGTAAAAACAAACGCAGCCATGCAACAAGTTGAGATGCAATTGCAAAGGAATGTAGAGGTAGGTATATATATGTATACACTCAATCACTAGGCTGTAGTTTTAGCTGACCAAAACTTTAACACACCACATTTCAGTGACACGCCTTCAAGGCGTAGTCGGGTTACGAGACAACCACTGCACACACTGCATGGCTATATTTCTTTCACACTAATCTCAAGCGGAGCAGTCTCAGACTGCCCGCCCTCATACCACATATTCAACAGCCAACTTCAGAACATTCTGCAACACATTCTGCACCACATGCACATATAACATCATCAAGTGTCCTGAATAAGCTTTCACACCATCGGCTGTTGACTCTGCTGCCAGCACTACACCAGCACCACGTGGTGCTGCCAGCAATACACCAGGACAACCCAGGCAGGCACACAGGGTGGCGCCCCCAACGCATGTCAGCGCATTTGCCATAGCACTTCAACTTGCTGCAAGGAATCTACGTAGATTCCTTTTACATAAGACAGGGCGTAGTGGCTGCAGCTATGATGTTGAGCCGCGCTACCGCCAAGATGCGATACATCCCCTGTGTGGTGACCAGGATGCTCTATCGTGTTGTCAGCATTGAATGGGCTCAGGGACATGACGTGCCACGCTGTGGGCACGAGCTTCTCGAACAAGCCGGGCGCAATTCTCATATGCGCTGGATGGAAGCCTTATTGCAGGAACAATCTTCAGGCGCCAAGACACGTCTTTGAGGGATTCTCTGGTCACCGCAGGTGCCAGGAGAAGTGACCTCGAGCTCGAGGGACCATTTTGGATCAGCGAACACCTAGGGGAACCTTGGGATGAATATGGACTGATAGATGTCCTGTGTCATTGTTCGTTGTGCTTGCTCTTCATTAATCGTGCTTGACTTGGCACGCAACTGTGATTGCTTTGGCAATACACTTGCACGCTTGACTGTATATCTACGCATTGAACATGTAATGTTTCAGCTTACAGGGGCTTACATCACCCGGTGCTGATCGCATAGATATGACAGCTTTGACCGTGACTGATTCCAAGCGCAGGCTGGTGAGCAGCAGACGCTGATAAATGAATGTTCGCCCCATCTACTGTTTGCAGCAGTCTGACCTCTGCTGTTCTTCTCAGACGCAGCAAGCAACGGTGTCACTGCAGTGCAGCAGTGCCATGTTGGTGTCAATCCTTATCTGGATGGTGCTGATGCAGCAGTATGCTGCACAGCTGTGCTCTTCATCTACAGGAATGTGTACTACTGCCCGTGAGTGCTCAATACATGCAGCTCAGCTTTATCTCTAAAAAGCACAACACTATGCATCTAAAGCATTCTGTTAGATCACAGCTTGTGGGTAAAAATGGCCTTATTTGGAACTTTGATGTGAAAGTGGCTTCATGAACCGCATTGCGATATGCATTGCTGGCAAATTTCAGCCAACTTGTTGGTGCCTGACCATATCATGTCTGTGCCTTCAGCAATCTATGGATGCAATCCAAGCACTGGTGATCCATGCTGCAAAACACCTCATGCCTGGGCAGATTGTCGCGTCTGCCCAGCTGGAAGCCCAAGTGAGCAGATATATGCAGCCCGGGCAGGCGCAACATGCAGCTGCTTCCTGTATTGGCAAGTGTTAAGACCATCAACCTCTTCACTCTCAATGCCCACATTCAACACAATGAAGCTTGGTTCACCCCTCATGATGTGAGCATTCATTACTTGGAATCATTCTTAGTTGTTCAGAGCCCAACAACAGATATTGCTTTGTCATGTGCTGCCAGCACCATCATCACTCTATGGCTGTTCTGGTGAGTCCTGGGACCAAGGCACAGGCAGGCTACTAGACTGGTCATATGCTGGGTATATGTATGGAGACTACAATCCCTCACAGCTGCCTTGGCTTGCCAACGTCAAATCAGTTTTTGGCGCCAAGGGTGATGGAGCTAGTGATGACACTGCAGCGTTTGAGTATGCATTCAGCACCATACCCAGTGAGGGAGCATTGTTTATCCCAGCCGGTACATATGTAATCACGCGGGTAAGATGCAGGGGTCACAGCCACGCACGACTCAGGATCCATCTTATGACCAGCAGTAGCCAATTGATGCAATGTCAGAAAGCAACGGGCACCTAATCAGCACTGCGTAGACCACATCATGCTAACATTTGAGCTTGGCACTGTTGTTTGTTTAGAAGTACCTGCGGACGTTCAGTCAGCTGACATGGATAAGGTGCGCTGTGTGTGCCTACTGCCCATCAGACCATGTTGTGTGCTCCCGCAGAGGCTGGACATAGACAAGCGAATTTTCCTGCAAGGAGAAGGTCCTGGCAAGACTATTTTGTACTTTCCTAAGTCACTGCAGGATGTGTATGGTAACACATATGCAAGTGGTGTATCACAATACGCTTTCGGACCTGGGTTCATCAACTTCAATGGCGGTGACTTTCCAGATGCCAACACACTGCTGGCCAAGGTTGTGTCAAAGGCGTACAAAGGCACAACACTGCTGCAACTGGACAAGGTTGACAGCATCAGTGAGGGCATGGTGAGCATGTGGTTGAGGCGCTGCTTGCATAGCAGCTGTGCAACAACATCCACTTGTGAATGATTGCACTGAACATCTGCTACTAGAGCTGCTGGATGGAGGTGATGCCCGACTTCTCATCTGTGTGCCTGTTTGACAAGTGCACCTCCACCAAGATATATCCTTGTCATTGCACCACGCGCATAGACTGTAAGCTGATTCACTGGATTGTGTGCATCAGATGATCCGTGTGGTGATGGACAACAGCAACAGCCAGCTGCTGAGCTCTCTCAACCAACAAATGTTCATACCCTTTGCAGCATACAATAACCGGGAGAACATAATCAGGTGCGCTGGCGGCTCCTGATGCTGCGAGGCATGGCCCCAAATGACCTAGTACAGACTGTTTGCATGCTCTCGAGTGTATGCATCAGTGTCAGACCCTGCTCCTGGAAGTTCAGCTCCTGATTGTGCCGTGCAGCTTGCCCAGCAATGGTTGAATGTCTTGCCACAGCCTCTAGTACTCGGGCTTCATTGCTACTTTGTCCAATGTTTTGACTCCTGGTGCACGTGCAGATGGACAAGCCGTGTAAAGGCTGTGTACCAGCAACCCTACATGATTGAATTAGAGCGCACCTTGCCATTTGATGTGGACCCTGCCTGGAATCCTGAGATGCACTTCTGGGTGAGTGACAAGTATGGTGTCAAAAGGAACCACACAGGAGTGTCTGACTTGACTATCAGGTGAGAGACTGTGTTCAGGATCCTGGGTGGCTATCGCTTGGCGCGTGCTCAAGGTGCCTTCACCATGGATGATTGTGCTCAGAATGTTGGCAGATAATCTCTGATGAAGATGCTGTTTGCAACCAGCCCCATGGGCATTTGCTCATGAGACTGTGCTGTTAGTTGAGCAGCCAACAGTGACCGGTTGTGTGCTGAGCTGGTAAGGATGGACTACTAGGCTGGTAAGTAGGAACATTCAGCTACGCTGCCAGGAGCAGGTGGGTAAGCCTGCTGGTAGTGCTCGCCTGCTCTTGCATCTTCACTCCGAGTGACAAGGCACACCGCCGACTTTGAAGATTGGCTCCATCTGCAGGTTCCCAGGCGATGATGCCTATGTTGGAGAAGGACAGGAGCTTGGTTACAATGGCATCTACTTCTATGGAACTGCACACAGCTGGGTCAAGAATGTTGTGTTTGAGAATGCTGAGCTGGGTGTTGCTTTTGACAGTGCAAGCTTCAACACTGTTGACAACGTCACATTCACATCCACTCGCCCCACTGACACAACTCAGCCATACACAGGCGGCCATGGTATCTGGTTAAAGGTTGGTCACTATCAGCAAGCTACCCATATGGCTACTGTCGTCAGAAGCTGCATGGCATCGTGCCATTTGCCAAGTTTTGATATGGAGTTACTGTGCCCCAGCAGCAAAGCCCTGCACCGTCTGTCAGGAATAGTGGTGAATGTGTGTATCGTGTCGTGCACACGTACCTGCATCTGTTTTTTGCTTGCTGTGCAGAATGCCATCGACCACTTGGTGACCAACTTTTATTTCTATACAAGGCTGAAATACGAGGTTGCTCTCATGTACTTTGCAATTGGCAATGTGATTGCAAATGGCAGGGGAGTTGACCTGACCCTTGAGCTCACATATGGTGCAGTCTATGGCAACTTGTTCACAAACATCCATTTTGGGCAGGGCTCTGAACCTTTTGGTTGGACAGACAGGGGCCAAGACGCCAGTGGTTTTAACACATTCTGGAACATCAGAACCAAGAACGATTCATTGACACTGCCACCGGCTGCATGGGCTCCAAGGGTCGCCTTTGTGAATGCTGAAAATGCTACAGCGGTAAGTGCAAGGATACTCGATCTTCTCATGCCACCAGGTGAGCTTGTCAAGCCAGTGACTGACAGTGGCCGCCAAACCGCCACATGCCTGTACTGGTAGCCCAAGTCTCCTTTCAGAATGCACATACCTGCCTAGGGTGCTCTGCTCCTCATCAGCAAGTGCGGCCTTAGCCCCTGTTTCCTGCTGTGCTGACTGCAGCCCACAAACCTGAGCAGTGTTGACTGGTTGCTTGAGACCCGTCCCGATGTATGGCCATATGACCTGTGGACCAGCATGCGGCAGCTTCGAGGCAGACCCCTGGCACCTCCTGTGGTCAAGAGGTACACGGGGCCTGGCTACGGCTGCACGGCCAATGGAGCCATCTGCTGCTACACTGCCACCAAAACCTGCCCACAGTGTCCAACTACTGCCGGCAATCCCTCTGGGCTTTGGGGGTGCGGGGTGGGTAGGCTACTTGGCAGCTTGCTGCACTCTGATGGGTGGGAGTCGACATGGATTGGCGGTCTCCAACCTGCTTGCAGGCGATAGGCGATTCCCCCTGGCAGTGCATGACACCTTCTATCATCTCCGTGCAGCAGCCACAGTGGAGTGGCTCCTCTCACAAACAGAGCACTGCTTAAGATGTTGCCTTGTCATTCATGAACTACTCAGACCCGGGGCACGCAGAGCATCCGGTAACAGGACCTAGTATGCAACAGAAGTGAAATATCAGCAACTGTTGATTGATGCCTTTCTGCTGCTGTGATGCTGCTTTCCTCCAGGGCGAGTTATGGAGCCCACATGACAGGCTGGGGTATGACTGGGGCTTTGCAGGTTATCAGACTGGGCGCACCCCTCCTGTGCTGCAAGAGACGGTCAATCTCAAGACAGACTACGGGGCACAGGGTGACGGCTCTACAGATGACACGCAGGCCCTGCTTACAGCAATTGACTCCATTAGTGGGGGAGTTATCTACATGCCAGCAGGTGATCAGCACTGGGGATAGTTGTCTTGTCAGTGACATTGATCACCTGTTGGCTTGCGACTTGCCTATTGGCGCTCATATCAATTTGCATGTTTAGAAGTGTTGCAGCATATCAACACCCCTGTGCTGCACTGCTGGTATCTCTTGCCACTGATGTGTGTCCTGCTGTATGGCTGGTCGGGCAGGTGTGTATATACTGACTTCTGTGATCAACATTCGCAAGTCCATTCTCATCCGAGGTGATGGTCAGGGCGAGACCATCTTGCGCTTCACAAAGTCAATGACAGAATTGTATGGCAACACTGTGAGTGAAAGGGTCATGCATTTAGGTATTCAATGTTGCATTGGTAGTAAGGAGTTGAGCATTCAGTATCATGTGTTCATGTGTACAAGATCTGCAACTTTGCCACCCAGGTTGTACATTGCTGCAGCACTACAGACCATGACCTATATGGCACTGCCCCCAGCAAAGCATCGGTCATGTGCGGTGTCTTTGTGCACCAACTTGCGGCTGTCATATACCAGGGACACGGTTGCCTGCGGGGCCAGGATGACTTGCAGCCAATACGTGACCATCTGTCTGAGGAGTACACCACCGTCTACTCAAAGTAACTGCTGATTGCTCAACATGTTGATTGCAGTGGTCTGAGGGTGGCCTGACTGGCACCAGTCAATACAGCCATGGCACAGGCTTCATCAACATTGGAGGCTGGGATCCCACTGGGAAGGACTTTACAAGGATCACAACCATCAAAGCAGTGAGTCAACCATATACCACTTTCTTGCGAACCTTGACGATGTGGGGGCAGCTGCCTTGACTTATCTGATGTCCGGGTGGTTGCCAGGAATGCCGCAAATCAGTCATCCTCCAGCCTCAACTGCTGGGCTCAAGTCTCATTGCAGATGAGTTGATTGGGCTTGCCAAAGCTGCACTCCCTCCGCTTCTCCTGCTGCTTCTGCCATTCCAGGAGTCGCAACGAGGCGGGCGTATCCTCCAGGTGGTTGATGCCAGTGCGATCAGTGTTGGTCAGTGGGTTAGGATCTTTCAGAAGGACCCTGGTGATGGCTCCTTGATGAATGAACTGAATGGCAACGCCTACCCTGTCAGTGCTGCACAGAAGGGGTACCCAGACCCGTGCAGGTTTCTCACACGGGTTGTGGCCAAGGGGACAGACTGGATTAGAACTGAGAGGCCAGTGCCGTTCAAGGTGGGACCACAGGTCAAGCCAGAGTAGTGGAGGCTCTTGTGTTACAGCGGCATACATTAGCGCTCGTGGATGTGCCGGAAGTCGCTGTATATGTAAACACTCAAGGAGACATCACAGTCAGCAGGCTGCATAATCCTGCTGCCTTTCCTACAACATACTGGCAATGTCCCCCATGCTGGACCTGTGACACTGCTCGAAGCCCCTGCAATATTTACCTGCTTGCACCACTCTCTGTTGTGTGTGTTGTTCAGATTGAGCTGCGCTGGTCTCCAGAGGTTCACAAGTTCATGCCCTTGTTGAATGACGGGGCTGGCTTTGAGTACTTCACACTGGAATTTCCCTGGACAACATATCCTGGTCACTTCTTGGTATGCGCCACACCTGAGGAGCAATGTCCAGCACCTGTCAGGGTCAATGCAACATCTCAACAACTGTGTCCACTGCTGCTGACTTCCTATATCAAATAGATCAGTGATCGTATATGTCCATGTACAGGAAGGTACAGCAGGCTGGTTGGCATCTCAACTGGTGGTCAACAACATCCAGTGTACTGTGTCTGCCACATACTCATGGCACAGGCACTTGGTTACATCATCTACTTATCTGTGTGTGTTGTCCTGAGCAGGAGCAAGGCTATAATGGCCTCCATATGAACCAGGTTGCTAACGGCTGGATACGGGGTGTCACTGTGGTCAACGCTGACATGGGCATCTACCTGTGGGGGTGCGTCTTCACCAGCATTGACAGCGTGACACTGACCAACAGTCAACCCAGGGGCTGGTACAACGGCCACAGGGGCGTCTGGATGGAGCATGGAAGCGACACAGTGCTGAAAAAGTAGGGGCAGTGCACCAGGATGATTATCACCAGCACCCCCTGAGTGCACTCTGCCGGAATCAACCTTGGACTGTATTCTGTCTCATGCCGCAAGCATACTAAGTAGTCGATAAGGCTATTACCTTTGATAGCAGCTATCAGCAAATTTGCAGGCAGTCAGCATTCAGGCTCGTGTTGTGCTTTCCCTAAGCATGCACTTTGTACCCTGTATTGGACTGTTGGTCTATCCAGTTCCTAGCAAGATCTGACATCTGCTACTCCTGCCACCTCCCCTTGCTGCTGCTGCTGCTGCTGTGCCGCTAGCTTCAATATCACAGATCGTTTTGTCCATGACATCACAGTGACCGGTACAGAGCATGGGACAGTGGTGTTCAACGGAGTGGGCTTTGACATCAATCTTGACCACCATAAGATGAGCCCTTACCAGAATTTGTTTACAAATATTGATGTCGGCATCGGCACGCGTGTGTTTGATGCCAGTGGTGATGCCACTTACGGCTCACATTCTGCCTACTTCTCGACATTTCACAATGTACAAGCAGGCATGAGGTATCTACTGCCAGCCCCTGTATTCGGCCCAAACCTTACCTTCATTGGGTAAGTGAAACAAAGGACTTGTGCAACAATACGGCGTATTGCAATGCACTCTCAAGTACTGGGTTCACAGGGCATGGAGAGTGGTGGCGTGTCATGGAAGTCCACAAGATGAACTGTGCCGCAGAGGAACTCTTTGACTCTTGTTAGACTACAACACAAGCTGTGGTGCCATCACTGCATGGGAACTCACCTGCAACAGAAATTGCTGCTTGGATTGTATGCTGACAGGCAGATGCGCATGCCCACCTGTGCAGTGTTCCTGCTGGCTCCAATGCTGTGTTTGCTGTTGCTTTGGGTTTCAGGCTGCCTACTGATGATCCTGCTGACCCACCAGGCCTGGGGTGGTACGTGGAAAAACTGGCTAAGCCATACCCACAAAATTTGTATGCAGACTTCCGAAGAACACGTGGCTGGAGGAATCCTACATCATAATGACATCACCGTAGCATGACCATGTGGACCAGCCAGCAGCATGAGCATGTGAACCAGCCAGCAGCCACAGGCTTATCGTGCATACTACGCTGTGCCAGCCGCATGTATGAGATCAACACAACATGCTGTTGTTACTCTCTTTTCACACAGTGTGGTTTGCAGCCTCAGTTGATCACTTGGAGCCCTCAGGGTTGTTTCCGCCCTCTTAGCCGATGTTTCCAACAAATAGTGGAAGTTGGTTGTTGTCAGGCGCTGTCACAAAGCACAAGTTGCCAAGCACTGTGTCACTTGGAATAGTGATGTTGTAATGCAATCACCAACAGCAGCTGTGTTTGGAGGTGTGCATGCGCACTGCATGTGCAAATTAACTACACAGCAGACTCTGCCTGACCGCCATATACTGCATACAGTACATGACACAGACCTGGTCATTATACATAACACACTCTGCATGCCATACCAATCAAGACTATTGCTCTATTTCCTGTACGCCGTTGTTCCTCCGAGTTGAAGGATCTTGCATTGTATATGCCGACTGCAAGTGCAGTTGCAGCATAACTCGACGCAATTGAGAGTTGCTGCTACTGCATCAATGCGAATGTGTGCCGATGTTATGCCTGATTGCAATGTGCGTGTGTGACTAGCAGTGACCAGCTCTTGTCAGCCTTTCTGATGCACAAGTCCCAGGTGGCTGCATAATTGTTCTGGTACAATTGCAGCATTGCGTAATGTTCTGCAGCAGCATCCTGACAGGCCACTACTGGGCATCAGCAGTGGCCTGGAGGATCCATCAGAAACTTTCTGATGGAGTGGTTGTGATGGTCCATATCCACATATACATGGCATGGCATCATCATCATCCCTGGATGCCGGCCCCCTTACATGTTATTTCATTTGCCAGCTCATCCAATGGCGCATGGCTCTATCTCTTTTACATACAAATCGCTAGCAGTAGGGGCAGTCATGATTACAACCAAAGCATGCAGGTTTGATGCAGTCACCGTCCAGGGATGCAGCTGCAACAGCTGCCTGCGTGCCTGTGGCCTGGCCACAACAGTGCGGTGCACAATGTATAAGATGTGCTGCAACGTGGCAGTGCACTGGGAGCAGGTGGCATGGGAGACTCATGGTCGCACTGTTAGTCAGCCCACTGGCATGTGCGCTTTGCACTGCATAGATTCTTGCTCTATTCCATATGGTTTCTTGCTCCATATGCCAGTTGCTGCACCACGTTCGCTTGGCAATCAGGCGATGATGCCTATCACTGTCTACGGCCTTGACTTGAAATACTGGCGCACTAAGAGCCTGCTCTTGCATCTGCACACCACATGCTACAGCAAGATGCTGTCGCTGCTCCACTTACTACTAGTAAGCAGCCTGCCTGCAACTCAGCGTTCTCTGCGGTTGGCTTACAGCGCTGCTGCGGCCTGTGCGGCATGGCTATCAATAGCCACCAACTTTTCTGTGGCAGTGCTGTACAGCACACATATATTTCATGCTGCCTAGGCATCGCTGACTGGGTTGACATGAAGGAAGAACTTCCTTTGAAGGAAAGTCACCCTTTCCGACCGCAAGGCCGACCCTTGGGAAAAAGTATACATTAGATTGGCAGATGTTGATATAGATCCGACACAGCTCGAGCTGTCAGAGCTCTGACGCGTGTATCTACGCACACGCAGTTTTGTTCATCACTGACTTTGAAGCTTCGGAAGCTTGTGATGCGAGCGCAAGTGCACCCTATGTGCAGAACACTCCGTTGTCAGCATACAGTACAAACGGGACCCTGATCGGCATCTGGCTGGCGCATAAGTTCGCAGTACGCGTACGGCAGTATGGCAGCTGCAGCTGCCATACTGCATGCAGTTGCCGTCCAGCGGCAGACATTCATAGCTTAAGCAAGCTTGCTAGAAGCAGACTCTGCCGTTGACAATTAACATAGATTCAGCAGCATTGCAGTGTATCAAACCTTACAAAAAGATACAGGCTAGTAGCCTGGACACGGAAGTTCAAAACTCACGTGGCCGCCACAGTGACGTAACACAAGGTAAGTGAGTTTTTTCGTATATTTTCTACAGTCTGAGTTCCACCTTGCACGGGGCACCAGTGATCATAAAGTTGTATGTTGCACAAGTGCATGACTCATTTTCTCTTACAACTACTTTCTCCTCCTTTTTACAGGTAATGATGTGACGTGGAAGGACAGCTCGGTGGACAGCCGGACAGCCGAGGCAGGCACAAGCATCACACCCGGGTGGCGCCCCCACGCATGTCAGTGCATTTGCCATTGCATCTCAACTTGTTGCATGGCTCAATTTCTTT